>WNWU01014474.1:0-37782 GCA_012654045.1 Ptyas mucosa | reverse complement strand
TGGACAATTGACTGGACAATTGACATTGAGACTGGACAATTGATTAAAATTCTCAATACTCCAAAAGTCCACCATGAGATGATATTTGGGAAGAAAGCAGACCTCACCTCAAGATCTCAGAACAAAAACAATAATGAAAGATAATACATACTATAGAATAATTCAACATTTGGAATTTATTCTGTCAGCTAGCTTATACAGAAGCCAAAAAACAGAGAAATGTTAAAGGGAAAGGAAATAAAAATCTTTATATAAGGAAAACAATTGATAGTTGGTGAAAAGGAAGTTATACAGGAGAATACTGATTCAAATGTAATCTTCAGAGAAGCCCTGATAATCATTCAATTAGCATTTTTAACAAATGTATTAAAATAGACTTTTTTTTAGATAGAAAAATCATTGGGAAAAATGTGGCACTTTTAGGAATTGACTCATTTAAGTTAATGCAACTTTTAAAATAACTGCAAATTCTTGTTTCAAACTGCTTGAAATTTTTAATGAAAAAGTGAGTTTTTTCATTAAAAATAATAAAGTAATGAATAATGAATAAGAGATAATGTGCCAGCAGAATATCTAGAGCACTTTTTCATAATCATTTTTAAAGTCCTAATGAATACTTCTGCAAAGGTCTACAAGTCAGTCAAATATTGCATTGTGATTAATACTGAAAGAAGATTTCATTTGTTTAATAGCAATATAAAACTAATGTTATAAATATTAAAATAAAACTTGTACATTTTAAATAGTTTTCTTAATTTTGCTTTTCAGAAAAGCAATCTCATATGAAACAAATCTCTAATAATACCTCTCTAGATTATGCATCATCTGCAGATGAATATGAATGTCAGTCAAAAGGACATAATAATCCCTTTCCAATCCATGGATATATAAGTGAAAGAAACAAACAAACATGCATTTCAAGTATTCACCCTATTTTAAACAATTTTGGTACCAAAAGAGATAGTAAGTGTAAATTGCATCTTTGCATGGCCAGAGTTTGCAATAATGATATCGGTAATCAGAGAGACCCAAATGGTGTTTCACATATTGAATTGACTTCCCAACCTAGCAGTAAGCATGTTTACATGAACAAAGAAGATTTAATGAAAAGTCAAAAATCAGAGGAAACTATATATGATACTGATATGGAATTAACTGCAAGTGAATTGGGTGAAATAGTTATAATTAAATCTAGAGATAAGAAACTTAATAAGGTTAAAGCTGACAAAATTTCAGGAAATCTAAGAAAAGTAACATTTGCAAGTACAGAAAAGCACATTAAAAAAATAAAAGCAATGGACTCCCCAAAAAGTGATCAAAATGTTTCAAAAACCATCCAAACCATTAAATCAAAGAAAAAATTACCACTGAAAGTAGAATTGTTTGAAAAGACAACATCCTGGGAAATGGAACTGAAAAATGTCAATGAAGAAGATGTTGAAGAAGATAATAAAGACATTAACAAAAATTACAAGCACCTGCATTTAATAGATCTCAACTGTCAACTACAAACTACTAATATTTTAGAGTCAGAAAAAGAAGAAAAAATAATGTCTGAAACAGTAGGGGGAGTAATTAGGAAGAATCCAGTAGAAAATTTGGAAGTATCTACTATACTTCCTACTTTATTACAAGATAGTAAAATGGAAAGTTTGCTACCATTGGCAAGCCCCATAATGGATAAACAAGAAAATTTAAACATAAATGAGAGTTATCCTGATACTTCCAAAATCAACAAATCAAACTATTATGAAATGGAAAGCATGCAGCATTTAAGAAATTTGAAAAGACTTGGCTCAGAGGAATGCAGATATGACTGCCAAACAAAACATGGTCAAAGAACCGCTGTAAAATGTGGATGCAGCAGCAAAGAAGTTACTTGCAAATACAATATAACAGCAGAAGGATCTACAGATGCTTTAGATGTTTCAAAGATTTTGCAAAGTGACCAAAGAAGAATTTTTGCAAGAGCTAGCCGGAAGACATATATTATATATCCAGGCTCTCATAATGAGAAAAAAACGTACATGAAACAGAAATTACACAATCAAAAATTATATGATAAAAATATTCCACATAAGGCATCTGAAGAGGAAGGAAGAATTTTCAGTGTTCAGAAAGTAACTTCATGTGCCCTAAAAGATACTGAAATTTCTAATGAAGCAATAAATGAAAAAGAAGGTTCCACATCAAAGCCAAGCAGAAAAACTTATTTTATTTGTATGCATGATCAAAATAAAAAGGAGAATATCCCTGTTATAAATAAATCTGAAAGGTATTATCAAGAAGAAAATGATTGTGATTTTACAAAGAAGGCAGGCATAATTTATGAAGAATCGTGCAACAGAAAGCCAATGCAAGATTCTGGTATGTTTTATCCTAATTGTGATGCAGCTAAATACTTGCTCTGTTGGAAAACTAAAAAACCCTCACAAAACTAAATTATTGCTACCATATACAAAAAAGGAAAGTTAGCATCTTATTTACTTATTTAGACTTTCATTTTCTTAAGGGCATTACAAATCTAAGAATGCCTGATACAAAAAACTCAGGCAAAAGTGCCCATCAAAGAAAATAGGACAAATACAGTTGTTGCAGATTTTTGGTCTAGATGGTAGATACATGTGCTGTATAATACCTTGAAGCATGAAGTTAGGTGTAGTGGTCCCCTTGTCTCTAACATTAAGTCATTTTTGGTTTCTTGATGGTAAAAGAGATCTCTCCACATATGTGAAGTGCATTCTTTTTTCTTTTTTAAAATTTTTGATTTATATGCCGCCCTTCTCCGGGTGGCTTACAAGGCGTTAAGCAATATAGCCTTCATACTTTTGAATATTTATACAAAGTCATCTTATTTCCCCCACAATCTGGGTCCTCATTTTACCTACCTTAGAAAGGATGGAAGGCTGAGTCAACCTCGAGCCTGGTGAGATTTGAACTTGCAGTAATTGCAGGCAGCTGATGTTAATTACAGTGCTTTAGTCCTCCATGCCACCAGGCTCTCATTCACTACCAATCCTACAAGATTCCCCCACCCCCCACCATGTCAGATATTGTAACTCTTGCTTGTATTCCATGGCCTTTATCTTAGGTGTCAATTTATTTTTCTATAATTAGTGTATCTGACAAGTGAAAATAATACAGAGGCACTGGTCATCATGAAAGCATATGCACAATATATCTCTTAATATTTCAAAATAATCACAAAACTCTTTTTGATCTAGTCATGGACAAGAAGTAATATAAATTAGTTGATTGAAAGGACTTTGTGTTTTTGAGTTTGGTCTAA
This sequence comes from Ptyas mucosa, assembly GCA_012654045.1. Lineage (NCBI taxonomy): Eukaryota > Metazoa > Chordata > Lepidosauria > Squamata > Colubridae > Ptyas > Ptyas mucosa. Next base: position 34,493 of record WNWU01014474.1, on the reverse strand, counting down.
TGAAAACCTAAGAAAGATAAATTTAGGTCTTTCTGTGCTCTACAACACAGTGGGCAACATGCTTTCTCCAATGAATTTGGCCAAATTTATCAATAGTAAGATTCTAAACCATCTCAAAGATGCTTCAAAGATGCCTGTGTAATCCAAACATATGCATGTGAAGCTGATTTATTTATTTTTATTTATTAAATTAATATGTAGTCCATTTCACTGTCAAATGACTCTGGGCAGTTTATGCTAAGATAACACATATTTTCTAATAGAACATAGGTGACTTTTTAAAAATCCAAAAATATTTCTAATTAGTGATTTAAGTATTAATTGAATTCCTAGGGAGCAAGCCTCTTCAGGAATTGACAAATATTGGTATAAATTCCAAGAAATCCAAGAAAGATATAGAAGAACATTCTGAACCACCTGTTAGACTCAGACGAACAACAGTTTGCTACAAAGAACTCAGCATCCAAAGGTTAGAATACATTTTCTTCCCTAATCTCTTTTGTTTTTGGAAAAGTAAATTCTTCATTTGTTAAGTTTGATTTCTGATAACTGCAGACATATCATAGAGGGTTTTTAAACCAACAATTTGGTTTCTACAATTACTATAGAATAGATATTTATAATGAATCACGTATTTAGTACACCAACCCTTCTAAAATCCATAAAATGAAAGTTTTATTTATTTCAACAACCTCTATAAACAAAGTTGTTGTCATCATTAAATGAATTTCAGCTTTTAATTTTCCTTTTCATGCAAACTTGATGGATGTTGGGCTTATCTTTCTTGAAAATGGATAATTTTTCTATGCAGATCTCTTCTCTTGTACTTCTTCCCATCCTTTTGTTTTTATCCTCACTTTGAGCAGAGTTCTCATTATAGATCTGTATAATTCTAACAAAATAAATAAAGGGGGTTCACTGGAATAGGTTAAAATTTCCAGTACATTTCAGGCATGAGCAATAGATATTGCATGAGGCAGGGAAGAAAATTGCAGGGACTTGTCCAGGCAGGAGTCAACACTGACTCAAAGAAACCAAAACAACAAAGCAAAACAGTAACTGGAGTCAGATTTGAAAGAGTGAAGCTACAAAAAACATATAGTTTAAAATGTTAATCAACATTTTCTGAAAATTTTCAAGGTGCTTTTATCATTGGTTAGCTTACCTCAGTGGAGCTGTTAAAATTACTTCATATGCTATACTACTTTTTATGCTAGAAATATGCTTTTTTTTTCCAGCCTAGAGACTGTACCTCCTCTTGGGTACAGATTTGATATCTGAACTCATAGCTAGAAGAGTTGGCTGAACATTTCAGACTTCTCAGTTTTTTAGACTTTGGGGAGATTTTGTATCACCTTTTTATCAGAAGGTAAAATTTATGAGATTTCTCCTTACCTGTCCCTTTCTAGTCCTCCAGAGTGCACATTATCTTACTGTTTCAGTAATAGTGCACATAACAATGCACATGTTTTGTGAGGGTGCAGCTGAAGAGGCAGGGAAAAATCAATCTCTATAATTGCCAAGTGAGTTATTTGGGCTAAGATAATGAATTGCCCAAATTTTCTCAATGTGCTCTTTGTCCTCTGAGGACTTGAATCAGGATCCTCACTTATCCAGATCCAGCATCCTAACTAGTAAAATGTATATCTTCTTAAACATCTGACTTTTCTTGTTATCATAGAAAATTTCAGAAAGAAAAATAAGAATAGTTTCAGGAGGATTCAGCTGATAACATTAAGAGTACTGCCAGTCTTTAATCATACAGTGAGGCCTGGATACCCTTATCAGATATCTCACCAGGGAAAGGAAGATGGACAATTGGAAAGGAAGGCAAATGGAAGAAAAAGGAGGACACACTATTTACTGTATATACTCGAGTATAAGCCGACCCAAACATAAGCCGAGGCCCCCAATTTTACCACAAAAAACTGGGAAAACTTATTGACTCGAGTATAAGCCAGGTGTGGGAAATGCAGCGGCTACTGGTAAATTTCAAAATAAAAAAAGACTGGTCAAAAGTGCGAGGACCTGTCAGAAATCACTTTTTTCAGCCCTCTGGGTAGTCCTTTTGTGCATATGGATCAATTAGTCCATGAGAATCAATTAGTCCATGTGCATATAAATCAATTGGTTATATAACTATCTTTTTTGTATATTAATCAATATGAACATGAATATTCCAATTATTTCCATGCAATCCAATTTCTTACAAATCAATTAATTATATTTACCAATAATAATAAACCAAATAATTTCCCCCATATATGCTTCCAAACCACAACTTAACCATTTCTGCTTTCAACACAATATACAATTAATAGTATCTCAATTATTACAATTCCCTAGTTAAATAGAGCTTTTTTCTTTTGTGTTTTAAAATCTTGAACTCTCCTCTTTTGCCATTTGCCATAAATTTCCCATTGTTTGCACCTACCTTTTTTGATGAGGAAAAAGAAAAGAAATCTGCCTTTCCAACGTTGCAAGCGAACAGCAAAGCCGACAATCTGCTTTAGTTTCAGTTTCGTTTTCAGCTTGAATTGCACAAGGAGAAAAAAAAATGTGCTCCAGCAGCACTCTTTGCAGCTAGCAAAAGACCCCTGCCCAAAACAGCTGAGAGCAAATCAGCTGAGAGTCAGGAGGCTGTTCAAATCAACTTATGGTAATTAACCTATACTGAAGCTGAAAGGGGCTGTTTTTTCTATTTTTGCAGACACGGGTCTACTCATTTGTTTTCTTTTAACACTGATCAGCTGGAGGGCGGCCCTTTGAAGCCCCCCCGGCAAGAATTTAAACAGTTTTTTTTCCCTCTAGCCATCAGCTGGGACTCAGGAGGCAGCAATAGATTGGGAGTGGGCGGGGTAAGCAAACCCCACTCTCCCGCCGTTCCCTAGCTTGTCTTGCATTCTTTCCAAAAATCGGGACATTTTAAAAATCAGACGTCTGGTCACCTTAGGAAAAAGGCATTTTTTTTGTGACTCAAATATAAGCCGAGGGGGGCTTTTTCAGCCTGAAAAACGTGCTGAAAAACTCGGCTTATATCTGAGTATATACGGTAACTTTCTTGGCATCCGTGACAAAAATTAGAGTGAAAAATTGGCCCAAAAATGTAGTTTGGCCTGCATGCATATAAGCTTATCTTCTAGAACCAGAAGGCCTGGTTTTTCAATAGCAGGAATGTGCTTGAGTTGTTAGGAGAAAAAGCCACCCGCATATAACTGAATAAGGTCTTATCAATTTCAGATAGCATAGCAAGCAATCTAGAGAATACTAATCAACTAATTAAGATCACAAAATAACAAACTTGCAGTTAGCACTTAGAGATAGACCTTCACTTAACAACCAGTTGCTTAGCAACCGAAGTTATGACAGCCTCCTCAAAAAGTGCTGTCAGATATATTTTGATGGTCGTGCTAATTTGGTTCTATGAGGAAGTTATTTGGTCAATACAGCTTCAGGTTCAAAAGGTTGTTTTATTATTTACAATATATACATGCGTACAATAACAAACAGGGTGTCCTGTTGCATTTGTTACCCTAACTGTATGGTTCAGATGTTGAGAGGAGAGAGAAGTTCATGTGTTGTCTTGTTGAGAGATAGGTGAGAAGAAGAAGGGAAGATATCCAAGTGATTTCTGGGTAAGAGTCCAATAAGAGAGTTCATTGGCTGATATAGTCACATGTGATGTCTGTAAAGACTTAACCCCTTCTGGTCCCTGGTGCATCATATGCAGGCAATATCTGACAGACCCCTTCGATTGCCAAGTGTGATGGAACAGTGGACAAAAATAATAATAAACACAAGTATAAGAAAAATAAATTATAAGTATAGTCCAACTGATTTACAGTGGTTCCAATGTATTTCACAAGGTACAGGTTTAGTTAAGAAATCGGCAATTTGGTCCTTGGTATCGCAATGAACAAATTCAACAAAACCCTTTTTATCTAGGTCTCTCACATTTTTATAACGTATATCAATATGGCGAGATCTGAAGCTGACATCATCCCTGACTGAAGAGGCTATGATGGACTCATTGTCCTCGCGGAGAGTGATAGGTAGTGAAGGTTGTATCCAAATGTCTGAAACTAATTCGTATATCCATGTGAGAAGTGTGCAAGCGTCAGAAGCACTGGCATATTCAGCTTCGGCCATGGAATTAGCAATGAAGTTTTGGCGACAAACACGCCAGTCTATGGGACAACCATTTAGGAAGTATATAAAGCCTGATGTGCTTTTTCTTGATTTTTCATCCCCTGCCCAATCGACGTTTGAATAACAGATAAGTTCTGGAGTGACCCCTTCATCAGGTTCTAATAATAAGACCATATCTTTTGTATTATGCAAATATCTGAATAACCTTTTCATAGCAACCCAATGTTGTTCTTTAGGCTCATCTACTTGTCTAGATAAAAGATTTGTACTTAATGATATATCGGGTCTACTCCATTTGCTGATATAAAGGAGTGATCCTATGATGGATTGATATTGAGTTTTATCATGATGCTTGTTACCATGCAGATAAGCAATTTTATTATAGTCAGTGCGCATGGGTGTATCTGTGGAGTTGCAATCTTCCATGCCACATCTTTGTAGCAGGTCTTCAATCTTATCCTTTTCTGAGAAGCAAAAACCTCTATCAGTTTTAAAAATTTGTACGCCCAGATATTGGTCTATATGACCTAAGGTCTTTAAATTAACATGTTCTCTTAATTTGTTTGCAATTAAGAGATTGGAGCTGGATTGTTTGTTGGGCCCAATATAAATCAAATCATCAACATAGATTAAAATAATTTATTTTCCCCCTTCATAAGGTTTTGTCATTACGCACTGGTCGGATCGAATATGATTATACTCCATTGATTTTAAAGTTTTGGTAAGGCAGTCAAACCAGAGCTTGCCCGATTGTTTTAAGCCGTATAACCCTTTGTGTAGCCTCCATGTTTTGCCGAATTCAGCTTGGAATCCTAGTGCCCCATTGACATAAATTTCCTCCTCTAATGGTGCATGGAGGTATGCGGTTTGGACATCAAATTGATAGACTTCTTGATTTGAGATAATGGCTGAAGTCAGTGCCGTTTTTACGCTTTCTGGTTTTACTGTGGGGGAGTAAGTTTCATCGTAATCTTCGGGAAAGCGTTGGGCAAAACCTTGGGCTACGAGGCGTGCTTTGTATAGATATGTGTTGTCAGGGAGTGTTTTAATTTTGTAAACCCATTGAGTGCCAATCGGGTGTTTGTGTTGTGGAGGTGTTGTTTTTGTGAATACTTTTAAATTTATTAAACAGTCCATTTCTTTGGACATAGTGTCCCACCACTTTAATTGTTCTGATTCCGGTAATTGGAGCATGTGTTTAAAATTTTTTGGAGTGATGGGTATTTGGTTTGTCTGTGTCACATTGTTCACGTCAAATCTTTTAGGTGGGATGCCTTGTGTAATTCGTTTGGATTTTCTGATTGGTAGTTGTGTATCTGTGTTGTTTGTTCGTGGTGTAACTTTTGGTGTTGTTGTTTGTACATGTTGAATTCTCTGTGGTATCTGATGTATTTGTTTCTTGGGTTAATACGTATGAGTCATTTGAGTGTATTTTGGTCCAGCTGTGGTTTTCTATGAATGTGGCTGAACAGGAAGTTATTACTGTGTTGTTATTTTTTATGAATCGATATGTTTTCGAACCTGCATATCCTACGAAACGTAATTTTTTGGACACCTACTTCCCCTTCCGTCTGAGTCAGTGGTTCTCAACCTTCCTAATGCCGCAACCCTTTAATACAGTTCCTCATGTTATGGTGACCCCCAACCATAAAATTATTTTCATTGCTACTTCATAACTAATTTTTTACTACCGGTTCTGTGGGCGTGGCTTATTTTGTGGGCGTGGCTTGGAGGTCATGTGACTGGGTGGGCATGGCTATGTGTATAGGGGCTACTCAGAGGGCTGAAAAAAATCATTTCTGACAGGTCCTCACACTTTTGACTGGTCCTCACACTTATGACCATCCTCACAGCATTCTTAACAACCATGTCACTTGGACTTCCTGTGGCTCCACGGAACGTTGAAGACGCCTAAGAATGGGCACCCATTTCCTGGTTTTGTAAAAGCCCCCGAACAGAAGACAAGCACTGTCGGGAGGCTTGAAAAGGCTCTCCCCGGGCAAAGGGGAGAGTGAAGAGCAGGCTGGTGGGGGTAGAGTTCCCCAAAGCCCCCTCTGGGGTGCAAAGTGGGGGAACTCCCCAGAAACCAGCCAAGCAGCTCCGGACCTGGAACGACTCTGCTGAAGCAGAGCAAGACGCCGCGACCACACCAGCAATTTACATCTAAATCATCCTATGGGTAAAACAACTTTAAGAATTATTTTTATGGAATTTAAGAGCTGGCTGAGCAGAGCAGGAGAAGAGTAATTAACATGGGAAAAATCTTTAACTCCATTTGAAATGTAAAAAGATGGCGCCTGAGGGCGTGGATCAAAGCTAACTAGTGAAAGTGACTGTCAGCGCTTCTTACATTTGTAACAGACAAAGAGTTACTGGAAAACATCTCAGAGTCAAGGTGGAATGGAAGAGAATTGTTATTGATGTTAAATAAATCAGAATTTTCTACAGAGTGGTGAATATATGGATTTTGTCTGACAGTTGAATAAGTAAAAGTTGAAATAATGGCTGATGTTCGATCTGCAGGATTATTGCCTGGTGAATTAGTAAATATCCGAACTGAAATTGCAAAAATCTTCCAAGAACTTTTAGATTCTTTCATTTTTACCCTTTCAGCTTCAATTGAAAGAGGGTCCCAAAAGAAGTTTGATAGTGAAGTGTTGGTGGTGAAACAAGAAGAAATTAAACAGAGGAGTTTGGAGAGTGAAACGCAAGCTGGTGGGATCGGAATGCAGGAGGATACGTCCGAAATGGAGGCTTTGGCAGACATTTCTAATTTGTCCACAGAAGAGTTGGAGTTGGATCAGTCATTACAAGTGGATGAACTTGAGGTTTGGCATACAAAGGAAAGATTTACTGGACTATACAAGTAAGAAAAAGCCAAAGAAAAAGATTACAAAAATGAAGCGAGTTTTCATGACACATCAACCTCAGATCAAGGCTAAGAAACTTTCAAAAAGAAAAGGAGGGGCAGAAGGGATTTTGAAAGAATTATGGCAAAATTGGAAAAAATACAAGAAAAAGAAGAAATAGTTTTATTAAATTGGCAGTTTTAAAGGTTATTTTGAAGTATGGATGTTTTATATATATAAAGGATAATCTTTCTTCTTTAATGATATGATGGTATCATAATGGTCAAAGTAAAATTCGAAGGTTACCCTCCGGAAAGCTTTGAATTTATATTTGTATAAATGATTTAAGAAGTTTTACTGTTGATTTTAAAAATTACATGAGAGAAAAAGTTTAAGGTTTTTGTTTTTTTAAAACAATGTTTAATTTTAACAAGTAAAAAGGATGGATAACAATTTTAGTTTTACTATAGAAGTGTTGAAATTGAATATTGTTGGAGAAGTTGCGAAGGGTTTTAAAGGTTATATTATAGTAAGGATGCTCTGTATACAAAGATTAAATGAAGGATATCCTTGGGAAAAATCTGAATTTATATTAGTAGAAATGATTTTAGAAGTTTTATTGAGGATTTTAAAAGCTTTACAAGATAAAAAGTTTAGGGTTTTGTCTTTTTAATGTATAATTTTAATAAGTTAAAAGGATGGATAATAACTATGGTTTTATTATAGATGTTGCAAAAGAATGTGTTGGAGAATTTGGGAAGGATATTCGTTTAGGTTTTTGCTTCGGGTTTTTTTTCCCTCTCTTTAATGTTTGTAATATTTTTAGGGAGGTTGATGAATTTTAATAAGGGGAGTTAAAGGTTCTATGGGAAATTTTGAATCTTACAAGTATGTTAGCATATTTTAGTATATGTTTGTTATTGCAATACCCTGTTTCTGCTTTGGGAGGTCTAGGGTGGGGAGGGGGGTTGGATGGGTGGGGGGAAAGATGTTATATAAATGTAAACATAATTGGGAAATCGGGGCTACTCGAATACCACTTTAGATCGTATTGAAAAGGGAAACAACTGGAGAGAGGGGAAGGATTAGAGAGGGTGGAAAGGAGAGTAGGAAAGGAAAAGGAGAGGAGGAGGGAGGGGAAAGAGAAGTGGAGGAGGGTTAGGAGGTGGGAAGAGGAGAGGAGTGGGGTGGGAACGGGAAGTAGGAAAAGAGAGGAGGAGGGAAGCAGGAAGGAAGGGAGGGAGGGAGGGGGAGTAGTGGAAGAAGGGTCGGAATAAAAGGAAGGGGTAAAAGAGCAGCCCCGAAAAAACTGAAAAAAGTAAAAGTAAAAATGATGTAAAGGTGTTTATTAAAATATGAAAAGGGAAGGGGGTTGGAAGGGGGGGATTTGGGGGTGAGGGGGGAGAAAATGTTTGGAAATGTTGTTTGTAAAACTTTTTAATAAAAAAAATCAACAACCATGTCACTCATTTCACAACTGCTTCTCTTCACCATGGTGACAAGATAAGGCAAAAACATAAAATGTGAGGACAGTCGTAAGTTCGAGGACTGGTCAAAAGTGCGAGGACCAATCAAAAATAACTTTTTCAGCCCTCTGAGTAATCCATATGGATAAAAGGTTACAGCAATAGAGAGGGATGAAGGAAGGGAAATTAGAGTAGGAGTGAGGGTAAGAGAGGGAGGAAGAGAGGAGGAGAAGGAGAAAGGAAGAAGAAGTAGGGAGGAGAAGAAGAGGAGGGGGAAGAGAAAGTAAGAAGGAAAGAAAAGAGAGAGGTGGTAGGTTTGAGGAGAAAGATTGCTGTACAATGAAAAAGATGAAAGGGAAGAAAACCAACCCCAAGCAAATATAAAGATATTAAGATAAAGAATGAATTGTTAAAGAATAAAAGAGAACAAATATGAATAAATAGCAATAATTAGAAACACACATACAAACATACAATGTATTTTCTTTGAACAGAGTATTTGGCCAGTTCACAAATTTAAACAGTGTTTAGTCATTTCAATTAAATTTACAAATTCTATATTTCCTTTTTGCCATATTTATTCCTCATCTATTTTTTAAAAAACCAATATTACCCTTCATCCTCATCTCTAATCTTAATCAAATTCAATTTTTAACTTCTATTCTATATTATATCCCTTTGCATTGTCATCTATTTTTATATCCATCCTCACATTGGTTAATTATGCAATTATGTAATACAGTTGTTTAATACAAATTCAACATTTTAATATAAATCAATTAGTTATATAACTATTTTTTTGTATATTAATCAATATGAACATGAATATTCCAATTATTTCCATGCAGTCCAATTTCTTACAAATCAATTAATTATATTTACCAACAATAATAAACCAAATAATTTCCCCCATATATTCCTCCAAACCACAACTTAACCATTTCTGCTTTCAAACCAATATACAATTAATAGTATCTCAATTATTACAATTCCTTAGTTAAATAGAGCTTTTTTTCTTTTGTGTTTTAAAATCTTGAACCTCCTCTTTTGCCCTAAATTTCCCATTGTTTGCAGTTTTGCACCTACCTTTTTTGGTGAGGAAAAAGAAAAAGAAATCTCTCTCTGCCTCATTTTGTTATGTTGCAGGAAAGACCCTGCTTTACTTTCAGTTTCGCTTTAGCTAGGGGAAAAAAATCTGCTCCAGCAATTTACCTCTTTGCAGCTAGCTAGCAACAGAGCCCTACGCAAAACAGCTGAGAGTCGGGAGGCTGATCAAATCAACTTATGGTAATTAACCTATGCTGAAGCTGAAAGAGGCTGTTTTTTCTATTTTTGCAGGCACCGGTCTACTCATTTGTTTTCTTTTAACACTGATCTGCTGTAGGGCGGCCCTTTGAAGTCCCACGGCAAGAATTTAAACAGTTTTTTCCCTCTAGCCATCAGCTGGGACTCAGGAGGCAGCAATAGATTGGGAGTGGGCAGGGTAAGCAAACAGCGAACGGCGATCCAACAGAGGCAGAGGGTGAGGGTGAGTGAAGGCGTGGGGGGGCGAGAGAGGGCTTTGGCGACCCCTGTGAAATGGCCGTTTGACCCCCAAAGGGGCCGCGACCCCCAGGTTGAGAACCGCTGGTCTGAGTGGTTTGGGGATATTGGCGTATGCATAGCAGCCAAAAACGTGAAGATGTTTGAGGTGTGGTTGAGTGCCATATACAAGAAAATAGGGTGTTTGGTTAATAACCTTATTCCATGTGCGGTTAAAAGTGTAAGTGACATATGCAAGGGCTTCTGCCCAATAGCTAGGGGAATACATCAGCATCTAACATGACAGTGCACATCATGGTCTGTAATATTCCATTTTTCCTTTCACAAATCCCATTCTGCTGGGGGGTAAAAGGAGATGTTTTTTAGTGTATAATGCCTTTGGAGTCAATCCAGTTTTGAAATTGTACAGATGTGAATTCGGCTCCACAATCTGTTCGAATTTTCTTTAATTTGATGTTGTGTTGGTTTTGTATGAGTGTAAATTTTTTTTATTTTTTGAAAGGCTTGAGATTTTTCAGTAAGGGTATAGATATGTCCAAAACGACTGAAATCATCGACTAAGTTCAAAAAATATTTGCATTTGCCCAAAGAAAGTGGAACAGGGCCTACAATGTCAACGTGTACCAATTTGCATATGTGTTTTGATTGTCTAGTGCTGGTGTGGGGAATTGGGGTTGCCTTTGATTTTGCAGCTTTACAAATCTCACAGTCAAGTTGGATAGGGCAATCCTTAGTGCATATGCCTTGGGAAAAATTTTGAGTATTGTCTACAGCAACAGTATTGGCATGTGTTAAACGTCTGTGTAATAAATGGGCACAGTTATCGTGTAAAGATTCACCTATATGAGTTTGAATTTTTGTTTTCGAGGTTCATTGGTTTTGTGATGTGGGTGAAGTTGGAGAGAGGTGTGGTGTGGTGTGTTGGGCGTTATGTGAGTCGGAAGTGTCATGTGTATTGGTATGGTGAGGTGTGGTACCTTCGTGGTGGGTGCCAGGGGTAAGGTCAGGATGATTGTCAGGGTCAGGTCTCGATGAGGATTGAGGTAGTTGAATCGTGGGTGAGGAAGATGTAAAGGGATCTGGAATAAGAAAAGGTAATTATTGTCATTAATTAATAATTAATTAATTAATTATTGTCCTTGTCATTAATGACAGAAATATTGGCAATAATAGTGTTATCATGTTTGGATTTTATAAAACTGTGTTGATCATCAAGAGATACTTTGAAACCGATTTTACCTAATTTTGAAGTACTCAAAATATTGTGGCCAAAGGTAAGTGTATATAGCACTTGACTAATTTCCCCTATACTGGGTATAAAGATAGATCCTTCATATTCAACTGTATTGGAAGTACCATTTGCTGCTGTAATAGAAATATTGGTTGGGAGAATATCATATAATATGGATTTGTCATTGGTGGTATGGTGTATGCTTCCAGAATCAATGACCCATAGGTGCGTGGTGTCACGCAGGTATTGTTGGGTGTTGGGAAAGATGCCAAGTGTTTGGGATTCGGAGTTAGAATATATAGATTGTTCAGTATGTTGCCCCATCTGTCTTTATAATCTTTGTGTGTGGGACCCTTTCTAATGTAAAATTCAGTGTGCATGGATCTTTTAGGTTCAGTATGTTCTTTGATAGTATGATATCTTTTGTTAGTCTTGTCTGTAGGGGTGTATCCCCTTGTGTCATGAGTGTGGGTGGTGTTATCACCATGTGGAGGATGGGAATCCTGTTTAGGGTAAAAGGGTTGGTCAAAAGAAGTAGGGTATCTCTCAGTATGGTAGAGTCTTCTAACATAGAGAGGTTCAGATGTATGTTTATAAGCATTAGATCATCTTCTATCTTCATCTATTAATTTGGATTTGATTTCAGCGACAGTGTACATGTGGGGGGGGGGGGTAAGGAGTGGAGACTATTAATGAATCCTGACCAACCAGGAATGTGTTTAATAGAATTAAAAATGATAACAGCCATGGCAGTTTCAGGTACAGGATGATTGCATTGAATCAGTTGTTTTCGCATGGATTCGAGGTGGAAAAGATTTTTGGCCATAGATGTGCCAGGTTTATATATGGTGCTATAAAAGTCACCGGCAAGAGTAGCAATAGTTGCAGGCGAGAGTTAATGGTTTTGTAAGTATTGCCATACTTCTTGTGCAGTAAAACCTGTAGGTATAGAATGAACAATATCATTTTCTAAAGTTGACATAAGAGTGGCATAAACACTATTGTGAAGAAAATTTAAGTCAGATGAACAAGGTTTGGTAGGGGGAGATTCAATTATAAGAAATGTGCCTTCTCTTAAAAGATGTAAATGAGTTTCTTGTTGCCAAGTAGGGAAATTATTACCTGAGGTTTGTAATTTTTTGAAGTTTGGTGGTAAAGATAATGGGCCATGTTGTTTAAAATGTTGCAAAACAGTTTCAATTTCTAAAGATAAATTTACATTAGTAGATAAAGACAAAGAATTATTAGTTTCAATATTTAAATCATTACAGTTTACAGTAATAGAAGGCTGAAATAAGTTACTGTTAGCAGAGACAGGTAATTGAATGTCGGATTGCTGATTGGAGTTGTTAGGTGTGACAGAAGATGTTGTAGGTGATTCAACGATAGGAGGAATAATGGAGGTGGTGGTTGTAGTTTGATCCGAAAGAACTGCTGCAATGGCATCAGCTGCTGTAGGAGGTAGGTTGGCTTTTGATGCAAAGGCTGCAAAAATTGTGTGAATTTGTTGTTTGGACAGGCATCTGTAGTGTTGGAGGCGGCAGCGGCAGTGGCGGCATCTTCGGCGATAAGGGGGGGAGCGAGGCAGCGGCTGCAAAGACTGAAAAGGATCTTTTTACATTGGAAACAATATTGGTATCAGTAGAAATATTTGCAGCTGCTGCAGCTGCAGCAGTATAGATGGAGAGATCTGCAGTGGCGGCAAAAATAGAAAAGTTCCAAAAATTGAAAAAAAAATTGGGAGGATTCGAACTCGGTGCTCTGGATGAAGAAGGTAGAGAATCAGTCTGAATATCTCCAGTTGTGGGGTGGGTAGGAGGGTGCATGGGGGTAAGGAGGTTGGTTGAGACCTTGTGGTCTGAAGTGGTAGACGTCATTTTGTTTAAAATGTGGTCATATAAATTGTCGGCCATTTTGTGGAGCGCATGGTGGGGTATGGGGCGGCCATTTTGTCAGCCATTTTTTAAGCCATGCTTTCGGAAAAGGTGGAAGCCATTTTGGAAGCAATAAAGTCAATAGGTGGTGAGGGAGGATTTTTAATAAAATGGATGTTTAAAAGTTCAGCCTGGGAATCTATAGGTTGAAGCAAAAAATTGTCGCTTACTAGGTCTGGTGAGGTTGAAAGGGTGTTTAACAGTTCAAGAGTTCTTTCAGGAGTCCAGCCTGAATTTAGCAGGCCTGTCACATGTAAAGCTTGATATAAATGCTGTTTTGGAGAAGCTTGAGAAAATAAAAATTGGTCTGAAGTTACAGGGTTGGAACATACAAGGGATTCAGAAGGTTGACGTCCTTGATGATAGTCATGAGGTGGAGTAGAATGGAGATCGAAGCAAAGTTGTTGTAAGCGTGGTTCTGTTCTTTTGGTGTTTGGGTGAAGAGAAGAAGAAAAATTTGGGTCCTTTAGTGAAGAGGTTTGTACTTGCTGCGTAGCTTCAATAGAAAGTTTTTTTAGTCTTTTGGATAATGATTGTGCTGTTTTATTAAGGATACGGTTAATGCATCAATCTCTTGTAAAGATAATTCGTTCAGGTTCAAGCATTCCATGTTAGGAAAAATCGTTCTATGATATTAAAATTTACAAAAAACATTCATAGACCTGAGCAATAATTTTCCATCATCTGCTACCATTTGTCAGATATATTTTGATGGTCGTGCTCATTTGGTTCTATGAGGAAGTTATTTGGTCAATACAGCTTCAGGTTCAAAAGGTTGTTTTATTATTTACAATATATACATGCATACAATAATATTTACAATATATACATGCATTTGTTACCCTAACTGTATGACTCAGAAGTTGAGAGGAGTTCACTTGTTGTCTTGTTGAGAGATAGGTGAGAAGAAGAAGGGAAGATATCCAAGTGATTTCTGGGTAAGAATCCAATAAGAGAGTTCATTAGCTGATATAGTCACATGTGATGTCTGTAAAGACTTAACCCCTTCTGGTCCCTGGTGCATCATATGCAGGCAATATCTGACAGGTGCGTAGATCTGAAGTTTTGATGCCAGTCCCTCCCCCATAATCGCCGGACTATATTTGGGGCATTTGGAACCAGCCTGCATTCCTGCCATTTGCAGTATCCTTCAGTCAAGTGATTATGATTAAAAATGCTTTTAATCATAAAATCAAAAATCACTGTTTTCTTCAGGGTTTTTTTTTAAATGCTCCATAGCGAACAATGGGCTTGCTTAATTACCACTGTATTCACTTTACAATCACCATGTTCATTTAATAAGCAACATAAAAACGTGTGGACTGGTCATGTGATGACCCACTATCATGATTTATGACCATAATAGCAACTTAGTTGTAACTAAGTTGCAACTACAACTTAGTTGAAAGTTGAGGACTACCTATATTAGAAAAGTGCTGTGCTATGAAAAAAAAAGCTGCATGGGAAGAGAAAGTTTATTAAATATTGAAAAAGATAGACAATATATGATTTTGAGGCTATGCTTGCCAGACAGAGGACATGAGGACAAAAAAAGAGGATAAGTCTCTTTTCGCCAGAGGGCTGGTAACCCTAGGCCTGCAGTATCAAGAATTAATACAAAGCATCTAATGATAGATATATTATAAATTAAAACCTTTATCAATCTCAGTTATACTGTATGAATATTCAGTTTTATACCCAATAGTGATTTAATCATTTTGTTTTATAGCAAACTGAGGAGAAGAGAGGATGCTACAAAGGACACAATTCTTAATTTTCCAGTCTTCAAAGTGAAAGATAAGCAAAATTTCAAGACTAAACCCAGATAAATCTAAAGGAAATATACAGAAAACAATTATTTCTATGAATACACTATCCTTTAAATAGATTTCATAATTTCTTTCTTAGCGATTTCACTTATTTTCTTTAATTGTTCTCTTTAATCTCTTACCAAGTTTCAAAATGAAATAAGCAAAGTAAGTATGTATTGGAAAACATTTTGTTATCAAAACAAATTTAACCTTTTTTAAAGATTACATAGCATTTTCTGAATTAAAATGATTTCAAAAGTTATAAATTGTAAGTAAAATGATTTTTTTAAAATAACATGTTAGCTGTTATAGATGAATAAATATGGTTTCAGAACAAGGTTACATAGGTTGAGATTTTTCTATCCCTACAGATATTAGAAAAATCACACCCTAGATCTATTCTTAGAAATAGCAGCTATGGATCAAGTAGAGCAGGAAACCTTTGTGCAGCATGCTTTCTTAGCTTTATTTTTGAGAAGTTGCAAGAAAGGGGGGGGGGGTTACTTAACAATACTTTTCTTAGAGTACAGCTGAAGCCTGTTCTACTCCATTTAGATCCCCATAGACTCCAGATGCTTGGGAAGACCTTAATGACATCACTTATTTAGCCAGGGATTGGAATTATAGCTGAAATATCAGCAGCAAGAAATAATGCTTTACCTCGTGTCAATGGATGACTTTATTTAGAAATTAAATAGGAGCAATGAAAAACTATAGGCCTGAGGAATCCCCAGAATAGAAGCATAGAGCGATATCTCTTCTCTCCTACTAATGTTGATTGGAATCATCACCTGAGAAAGGAGGAGAACCAGTGCAACTCTATGCCCTCCCTCATTCCAGACTTTGAAAATTGATGCAAAAAATTATAATGATTGGATGGTATAAAAAGCCACTGAGAGATCAAAGAGGGTAAGAATGAATAGAGATCAGTTAAATAGTGGTCAATGTGCAATGTGCATAGTCACCCATTTTTTCATTTCTTGGTCATGGTATATTATACCTTACAATTAAAGACCAGAGCTCTAGAAAAGAACTGGCAACAACAATAAACCTGAAGATTATCTTTTAAAATATCTTTGGAATTTAAAACTATTGTACTTCAGAATATTTTGTCATTAGGAATCCTTTGTTAGTCAGTCTTGCCATATCAAAATAGCACATTGGGATAGTAATTTGCTGTCTCAATTTGGGTTATCTTGGCAATATAATCAAATATATTGTGATCATTTGGAGAGGGTGGAAGTTTTGTCCACCTTTCCTGCTAAGATTACATTACAAACACCTGTTTGGGAATCTGCCATGATTGATCAAGGATATCTGATCAGATGAACAATTTCTCTGTAAGGGGACAAAGAATGAATAATACATTTTTATAAACACTGAAGTTTTAACCAAAGTTAAAATAAACATCATGTGTCTAGTAGCTTAAACAGGAAAAACGTGTTATTTGCAGGAAAATAAGGATTAAAATAAGACTATTCAGTTATTAAAGAGGTTGGAAATTCTCTAATCTAGGGTAAATAAGGGCTGGAAATAGGGAGTGAGGGTTGTCCTCTTTTTGCACTCCTGTATTTGGTAGGCAGAGCATTAAAATTAAATATTGTTCAGCTTTTTTAGTGTATTTTTTAGATTATTAACATAGTAGTCATAACATTTATGTGACCCTGTAAATGTCTGCTTCTTTCTTTCCCTAGTTTATTGACAGACTTATGTCTAGATTTTAGGGAATTATTTCCTACTTCCAGCAATTGTCTTCAATTCAGACCCTTTAAATATATGATAACTCTGTGTTTGTTTGTGTGTGTGTGTGCACTCACAAGCCCACACATGCCTTCAAGTCGGTGTTGATTCCTGGCAACTATCTGGAGTCTGGATAAATCCCACAGTTTTCTTGGCAAAGTTTTTCAGAAGTGGCTGAGAAAGAAAGACTGGTCCAAGACTCCCAGTTGGCTTCTTTGTGCCTTGGAACTAGTTTTCAGACACTTATTGTTTCTAGCCGGATGCCTTAACCACTACACCAAACTGGCCCAATCAATGCACTCTGTAGATAAATAAGTAAAGGTATGCTGGAAAAATATTGCAGTTGAAAAACCAGTCTTTCTCCTTTTGTCCCCAATTGCCCTACTTTCCAATCGTCCTTTTCACCATGTCCATTCAGATATCTGGTAACTTTAGTGAAAGGTGGATTCTGGTAGCCATGTACTGGCAAATGGGGAATTATTGATTATTAGCCCTTCAAGTAACACTACTGTCAAATAAAATAGTACAGTCAAAAGTAATTCAAGTTAAGAAGTAGAGACACCAAAGGCATCTTTGGAAACTATAAAAACTCAGTGCTGGTTCCTTCAATTATCATGACATTGAATAGTACTAGCCTTTTCCCCTCCACCTCCCTTCCTCAAAAATGCGGTTGGGGGGGATAGGGGGAACTTGGAATGAATGAAGTCTAAAAGCGGTACTTCAGATTTCTATTGCTTATGTTCTTCTGATTAACTGTTCACTGTGATTGCCCCTTTGGTGAAATTCTTCCAGAATCCTCCAGTTGCAAGGTCTCGGTCATATGCCAAGAAGGTCACAGGTAGGAAGGGCTTGATGTAATCCTCTGCACAAACAAAATAGGTATGTGGCTACATTGATGGCAGAAAATTAGCAGAAAAGAAAATTTCAGGGGACTAATTCCAGTTTTGCTATAGGTAGTTTGTAGCGCAGCAAGAGAAAAAAATCTTCTGCATCTCAAGTGCGCTGAGCCTCACATAGTTTTCTTCAGTGAGAACACCTATACTGTCTTTGCACTAAACACTTTCTATTAAATCTCAAACTTGCTTTCCCGACAAGAATTCCAGTTGTGATATGGAACACAACAATGCTCAGAATTCTGCTGATTTTGATAAGGACTAAGTCCCGAGTAATTGTGCATATCACTGCATGCTTCATTCTTCTAATATAAATAAATGAAATTCATGAAAGATATTGACAAACCATTTCTCAAATTATTTCTCCAATGTTCTGGAAATAATAGAAGAATAGAATTTTTATTGGCCAAGTGTGATTGGACACCCAAGGAATTTGTTTTGGTGCATATGCTCTCAGTGTACATAAAATAAAAGATACGTTCATCAAGAATCATAAGGTATGACACTTAATGATAGTCATAGGTTACAAATAAGCAATCAGGAAACAATATCAATATAAATTGTAAGGATACCAGCAACAAGGTTACAGTCATACAGTCATAAGTGGGAGGAGATGGGTGATGGGAACAATGAGAAGATGAGAAGATTAATAGTAGTGCAGACTTAGTAAATAGTTTGACAGTGTTGAGGAAATTATTTGTTTAGCAGAGTGATGGCGTTCAGGAAAAAACTACTTGTGTCTAGTTATTCTGGTGTGCAGTGCGAATAGTATGTTTTGCAGTTGATAATTAATGTCTCTAGGTTTTCGTCAAATAACTGGAATAACTGAAGCAAAAGGGAAGAGAAAGGATAGGAATGAAAAAGGAGTGGAAGGAGAAAGAGGAGGAAAGAGGGAAAGGGAAAGTCAAGAGAAAAAGCGGGAAAGTAAAATTTGTTTCAAATTGGGCAAAAAAGAGAAAAATAGATGCTGTTGCAATAGTACACAATCACTTGCTATTGCTAAGTGAGAGGTATTAAAGGTAATTAAAGTATTGACTTCTTTGACCTGTGGTGTTGAAGAAGACTCCTAAAATAACATAGACAACCAAGAAAACAAACAAATGTATCATTGAATAAATTAACTCAGAGTTCTCACTCAAGGCACAAATAACCAGGCTAAATTATTCTACTTCAGACACATTATGTAAAGACCTAGCTGTGTAGAAAAGACTCCAGTGCTGGGAAAGGTGGAAGAAAAAACAAGACCAGCTGCTGGAGAGGGGACTCAGTTATGATGATGATAAGTACACTGCTGGAAGACTTGAAAGAACTGGCTGGGTATAGATTGTCATGGAGAAGATTTATCTACCTGGACACTAAGATCTGAAAATAACTTGTTGGTACATAATCAATTGAGACAAATAGGTTTGTTCCCCAAAATGCAATTCTGCTGTGGTTGCCTGAAAGAGACTTCCAGTTGTGATATGATTTACTCATCTTTGAACTAAAACAGGAGAAAGTGTATGAATGAAAGTGTATGAATGAATGAACATATAGCCTCTGTTTCCAATTTTTTCAACCAAATGTTTGTTTTGCCAGGATGACATGATGCCCCCAAACCAGCTTTACCATTTCAAATTCAAATGCTGCATAGCCATAGCATTTTCCAAAGAATTAAGATCTTATCTTAATTCCTGACCAGATCTCTAGCTCTTCCCTCAGTACTTTTCAAGACATTATGAGTTTCTGATTACAGATTGTCTAACTCAGATTACATCTCCTGGACCTCTGTTAAACTGCCATGCATTCTTTCTCCTGTTTCTGAACTCTTCTCCTGTCTCCCTGAGCAATATTGAGCAACTATATCTTTGTATATTGGTATGTGCTTGGCCTGGGACAGGACACTGGACAGTGAAGCTCCTCAGGCAATAGTTCATCTGACAAATCTGGAACTGCCTGCTTATTGATTAAGGACCACTATATTGCTAAATATAGTGGTCCTAAAAAGGACAAGTACAAAAAATGGAAAGAGGGACACATAACTAAGGCAGGATATCAGCAGACAGCCAAAATCTGCAAAGATAAAGTTAGGAAAGCAAAGGCTCAGAATGAACAAAGAGTTGCAACAAAAATCAAAGATAACAAAAGAAGTTTCTTCCAACACATAAATAACAAGAAAAAAAAATCTCAAACTAGATAGAGGGAAGATCAAAAAATTGGTGTTATGCAAAATGAGGAAAATTTGGTAAAACAGATTAGAGATCAAAGTCAAATGCATATCAAAAGGTTGTATAATGCATTATTGGAAATAGATTCGGAAACGGAATTGGTTAAGGACTGTATGATAAAATGGGCACAAAATTTTCAGGAACCAGTGATGATAGAAACTTGGGAAAAGATCTGGGTTAGAAATGTTAAATTTACGCAAGCACAAAATTTAAGAGAAAATTTCTATTATGTATCCAAATTTGCAAGCTAAATGTTGGAGATGTGATTGTGACGACGCAACTTATTATCATATATGGTGGACTTGTAAGAAAATCAAAGCATTTTGGATAAAAATGTGGTGGGTGATGCAGAATATCCTGAAAAAAAGGTTGAAATTTACCCCGCAATTGTTTTTATTGGGTATAACAATGGGTTGTACATCATCAGAGACTAAATTGATTTTAAATTTAATATCGGCAGCCAGGCTGTTGGTTGCATAACATTGGAAAAAGGACTCTTTGCCTACTATTGAAGATTGGATACTGAAAGTAACGAACTTGGGGGAAATGGCGAAAATTTCAGCGTACTTGAAAGACTATACGCAAGAGAGATATATATCGGAATGGAGAAGACGGATTGTTTATATTCAGAACAAGTATCAGACAAGAAAATACCAAATAGCTTATGAATGAATGTTAATTTTAGATGTAGTATGTTACTTATAGCGGAGTTAAGGTCCTGGGGGGATTTGTTAGCTTAAGGATAGTTATTTTAAGTTAGTTTATGATTGTTAATTGAAATACCCTGTATTTTGCTATGGGAAGTCTGGGGGGGAGGGTGGGAAGGGGTGTCGGGGAGGTTGGGGGGAGGGGAAAAGGGTGGGGGAATACTGGGGGGGAATCTTTGTTGTGTAAAACTTTTTAATTTTAAAAAAAATCAAGGAAAGTCAATCCACTAAAGAGAGAAGACAGCAAGGAAGTAAGAGGCAATAGAGAGAAAGCAGAGCTGCTTAACTCATTCTTTGCAACGGTCTTCACTCAAAAAGAAACTATAGCCCAACCTACCAGAAACATAACTGTAAAAAACAGACTGGAAATAAAAGTTAAAATATGCAAAAAAAAATAGTAAGAGAACACCTGTCTGATCTTGATGAATACAAATCACCAGGACTACATCCCAGAGTTCTAAAGGAGCTGACAGATGTCATCTCAAAACCATTGCACCACATCTTTCAAAAATCCTGGAACACCAGAGAGCTACCAGAGGACTGGAAAAGCACTTATGTGGTTCCCATCTTCAAAAAAGGGGGGAAAAAAACAGACCCAGGAAACTACAGACCATTCAGCCTAACATCAATATCCAGGAAGATACTGGAAAAGATAATAAAAGAACAGATCTGCCAACACCTAGAAACGAGTAACGTAATAACTAGCAGTCAGCACGGGTTTGTTAAAAACAGATCATGCCAAACCAATCTTATTTCATTCTTCAACATAGTGACTAAATTAGTAGACCAGCGAAATACTGTCAACATAATATACTTAGACTTCAGCAAGGCATTCAACAAAGTAGACCACAACCTACTTCTTCGTAAGCTAGAAAAAAGTGGGATAGATAGCTTCACCACCAGATGTATTCGCAACTGGCTGACAAACTGTACTCAACGAGTAGTCCTTAATGGGTCTAAGTCTACATGGAGAGAAGTAAGCAGTGGGGTGCCACAAGGTTCCATCTTAGGCCCACTGCTCTTCAATATCTTCATAAATGACTTAGATGATACAGTGTAGAGGAAAGTAAAGTCTTACACTTAGGTAAGAAAAACCAAAATCATACATATAAACTGGGGGAAACCAGGCTTAATAGCAGTGACTGTGAGAGGGATCTTGGAGTCTTAGTGGACAATCAGCTAAATATGAGCCAGCAGTGTGTAGCGACAGCTAAAAAAGCCAATGCAATCCTAAATTGCATTAACAGAGGGATACAATCAAGATCAAGTACTAATACCACACACTAATACCACACACTATAAAGCCCTAGTAAGACCACACCTAGAGTACTGCATCCAGTTTTGGTCACCACACTATAAAAAAGATGTTGAGACTCTAGAAAAAGTGCAGAGGAGAGCAACCAAGATGATTAGGAGACTGGAGACTAAAACATATGAGAAGAACGGTTACATCAGTGGTGGGTTGCTCCTGGTTCGCACCAGTTTGCAAGAATTGGTAGTAAAAATTTGTAGTAGTTCTGAGAATCGGTAATAACATTGGCTGGCCACGCCCACAAACTGGTCCCTGGCCCAGTCGCTACTCGCTTATCCCGCCCACCTCATCAGAGGCTTTTTTTTTCCTTTTAAAAGCATTTTTTCTACAACCTCTTCAGCCAAAAAATCCTTTTAAAAGTAAAAAAAAAAAGCGTCTGATGGTCCCGCGGCTCAGCTGGGATCATCAGAGGCTTTTCAAAGCATTTTTTCTACAACCTCTTCAGGCAAAGAGGTGGTAAAAGAAATGCTTTGAAAAGCCTCTGATGATCCAGTTGAGTTGCCTGATCAGCAGAGGCTTTTCGAAGGATTGTTTTCTGCAACCTCTTAAGGTTGTAGAAAAAATGCTTTTAAAAGTTAAAAAAAAAAGTTGGCCACGCCCACCCAGTCACATTACCCCCACCCCCAAGCCATGCCCACAAAATAAGCCACGGTAGTAAAAAATTTTAGAACCCACCCCTGGGTTACATGAACTGGGCATGGCTAGTCTAGTGAAGAGAAGGACCAGGGGAGATATGATAGCAGGGTTCCAATATTTGAGGGGCTGCCACAGAGAGGAGGTTGTCAAGCTGTTTTCCAAAGTACCTGAAGGCCAGACAAGGAATAATGGATGAAAACTGACCAAGGAGAGATTCAACTTTACCATTTCAAATTCAAATGCTGCATAGCCATAGCATTTTCCAAAGAATTAAGATCTTATCTTAATTCCTGACCAGATCTCTAGCTCTTCCCTCAGTACTTTTCAAGACATTATGAGTTTCTGATTACAGATTGTCTAACTCAGATTACATCTCCTGGACCTCTGTTAAACTGCCATGCATTCTTTCTCCTGTTTCTGAACTCTTCTCCTGTCTCCCTGAGCAATATTGAGCAACTATATCTTTGTGTATTGGTATGTGCTTGGCCTGGGACAGGACACTGGGCAGTGAAGCTCCTCAGGCAATAGTTCATCTGACAAATCTGGAACTGCCTGCTTATTGATTAAGGACCACTATATTGCTGCAGAATTGCATTATTGATCAATACATGTGTTCACCTCACAGGTAACATCTGGAAGAGCACATGTGCCAGCGTGGGATAACCTTTTATATGCAGGGGGCGGAGTTACAGGAAAGGAGTGACTAGGGGGGTAGTTGGATGGTATGGGTATTTTGTTTAACCCCTGCTCCTCCAGGGCCTGACCTAACCCTGGGGCAGGTAAGGCATTTATCTGTGACAAATCCCCCTCTAAATGCCTAACCTGTGGCTGAGTATCTGATCCTTTACGAGAGGTTGGTGTTCTTACACATAACTTAGACATCAAGTATGAGTGTTGTTTACCCACTAAAGGTTTGGTTAATATGTCAGCGGTTTGTTCTTCGGTATCACAATGAACCGCCTTGACGAAGCCTATCTTTGACAACTGCCTTACATGTTTATACTTTATATCTATGTGCCTAGATCTTTGGCCCACTGCGTCAGCCCCAGATATCTCAATGGCAGCCTTGTTATCTTCGTGGATAACAATGGGATACTCTGGTTCAGTCCAAACGTTGGTGATGAGATCATCGAACCAGGTCAAGTTATTGTCCGCCTTTGATAAACACACATATTCGGCTTCAGTGGTGGATGTGGCCACCAGTTTCTGTTTACCAGTGTACCACTGAACTGGGCTGTTGTTTAGGAAAAATACGTATCCTGAGGTGCTTTTCCTACTCTTTACATCTCCTGCCCAGTCAGCATCGGCAAAGCATGTGAGTGAAGGTTTACTGAGTACATCTGGTTCTAGATATAGGCAAGCATCAGCACTATGTTTCAGGTACCTGAGGACTCTCTTAACCGCTTCCCAATGGAATAAGGTGGGCTTACCTACATGCCTAGATAATAGGTTGACCGGAAGTGTGATGTCAGGCCTGGTCCAATTGGATATATATAGCAGGGATCCAATGGTGGACCTGTAAAGCGTATTGTCTTTGAAATCGGGTGATGCCTCATGCATGTTTTTTAAGAAGTCCGCCTGCATGGGAGAGTCTGATGGTTTGGCATCTGCCATGTTGCACTTGTGCAAAAGTTCGATGATCTTCTCTTTTTGGGATAATTGGAACCCTCCAGGGGTTTGGCTGATTTGTACACCCAAGTATCTGCTTATTTTTCCTAACGACTTCAAGGAAAATAGTTCTCCTAATTTGCTGGCAAAACCTTCACATTTGTCCTTGTGCTTACCAATGTACAGAATGTCATCCACATAAACAAGTATATATTCAGGAGAGTCACCCTCTTTTTTGGTGAAGAAGCAGTTATCTGCCTCTGTTGCCTTGAAACCCATTGATTCGAGTGCCTTGACTAGGCACTCGTACCATCGTTTGCCGGACTGCTTTAACCCATACAGACTCTTATTTAATAACCAGGTTTCGCCCTTGTTCATGTCTTTGCTGGGTGGTGCCCTTACATATATCTCCTTGTCTAATTTTGCATGTAAATATGCAGTCTGTACATCGAACTGGTATATGTCCAGTCCCAGGATGGATGCAATTACTAATGCACTTTTAACACTTTCTGGTCTTACGGTTGGCGAGTAAGTGTCAGTATAGTCCTCCGGGTATCTCTGCGCAAAACCTTGCACTACCAAGCGTGCTTTGTATAACGTTTGACCATCTTCCTGTGTTTTGATTTTGAATATCCACCTTGTACCGATGGCATTTTTGTCCCCAGGGACCTTAGATTTGGTGAATACATTTAAACCCTTGAGACTGTCCATTTCCTTGGTCATAGCTGCCTCCCACCTTAATCTTTCCTCTTGTGGAAGCTTGAGAACATCCTCGTATGTGTTGGGGGTGATTGGACCTGTACGTACATGCATTATGTAATCCTCAAACCTCTTGGGCAACTGATTCCTACTCTGTCTAACTGGCCTGTCTGTTGTGTGTTCACTATCGTGTAGGTACTTAGCTTCTTTTTGCGTGAGGGACTCTACCTTCGTTTTGGGGAGTTCTCCTTTCCATTCCCTGATTCTGACTGCTTCGTGATTAGGCCTGTCTTCACTATCCACCTCATTACCATTGGTGTCATGTTCATCTATCTTTTGTGTGCCATGTGATACTTCTTGTTTGGGGTATATTTCATTTAAGTGTATCTTGGACCAGTTTGCCTGTTCATGAAACACGGCTGTCCTAGAGACTACAAATTTGTCATTACTGTCAATGAACCTGAGCCCTTTTGTACCACTCTCGTAACCCATAAACCTGAGTCTTTTGGATACCTTGTCACCTTTGCGACGTAGCTGTTTAGGTATGTGTACATCAGCAGTGACCCCAAACACGTGCAGATGTGCTATCTGGGGTTTCCTGTTGTACATTAATTCATAGGGTGTTTTGTCGATTACACTTGACCACAGTCTGTTAAGAGTGTAATTGGCATATATTAGTGCTTCTGACCAGAAGTGTTGCCCTAACCCTGCATCCTCTAGGGCGCATCTGATCATGGTTTGTGGTGTTGAGTTGCGTCTTTCACATACTCCGTTCTGGAATGCTGAAAAAGGATTTGTTTTAAAGTGTAAAATACCCCTGGATCTAAGCCAAGTAGATAATTCCTTGGAAAGAAATTCTGACCCTCTGTCCGTCATGATTTGTTTGATCTGCGTGTTGTGTTGAGTTTCTATCTTTTTGTGGAATTCCTTAAATTTTTGAAAAACCTCACTCTTGTGTCTCAGAGTATATACAAATCCGTAGCGACAGTAGTCGTCCACGATGGTGAGGAAAAAACGTTTTTTGTATTTTATGGAGGGCCTTAGGGGCCCAACCAAATCCATGTGTATCAATTTGAATACATGATTGGTGGTGCGTGAAGATGTTTTTGGTTTGGGTTTGACCTTTAGTTTTGAGCACTTGCACACCGAGCACTCTAAATAATTTTCACAGTCTTTTATTCTTATACCTTCAACACAACCAGACATTTTCTGTATAACCAGGAAACTAGCGTGACCCAGTTTGTGGTGTAATAAGTGAGCACAGTTGTCATGTATGGGTTTTCCAATTATTGTTTTCTTTTGTGTTTGATTGTCATGTATTTGTGTGTGCTCTTCCCTATTCTTTATCTCCTCTCCTTCTGTGTTGCTTACTTTGTTCTCTCCTGCCTCAATATCGCTGACTATATCTAAATTTGCATTAACGCTTGGCATGAGTTCCTTCTTAACTTGCAGATAAGGTAACCCCCTTTAACTACGACTTCTCCTAAGTTGTGACTGTCTCTGTTTAGATACGCTTTGTCTCCTGTAATAATTAACCTTGCCTTTGATTGTTTACATAGTTTTAAGGCTGCTAGAATGTTGTGGGGTATTTCCGGGACTAGCAGTACCCCCTCTATTTCGCCTATTCCTGGCAGGTTTATGTTCCCTTTACCAGTTACTCTCACCTCACTCTGGTTGGCTACCTTTATTAGAAAGTCCTTTTTTGAAAAAGCTGACAGTAGCTGTCTATCACTTGTGATGTGGTTCGTTGTCCCAGAGTCAATGAGCCAGGTTTCATCTCCTCTGTTGCTATCGTTGCTTTGTGGTTGTTCTCCTACCCCATATAGGGAACCGGTTCTGCTTTCCCTGGAAGAGTCTCTGTACCCTCTTCTGTCCCTGGGATTGGGCGAGTCTCTGCGCCTGTACCTATCTTCAGGTGTGTAATGTTCAGTGTGTCTGACTCTGTATTCCTGCCTATTTCTGTCCCTGTTCCTTTTGGGGCATTCTCTTTTGAAGTGGTCTCTGGAACCACAGATGTAGCACTCAGTGGTGCTTGGAGGTTTATCTTGAAAGGCCACCTTTTTCATTTGGCGTTGCTCTGTATGTGTATCGTGTTTGACTTTCCTAAGATTGTCTTCAGCGATGAGCATGTTGGATAGCCTCTCTACTGATAGGTGTCTCAAGCTGATTGTGTCTAAGTGTGTAACAAAACTGTCCCATGAAGAGTCCAATGAATTGAGTATTATACTCCTCATGGTTTGGTCTGAAGTGATTTCCCCTCTTATTTGTAGCTCTGCTCTAGTGGCGTTTAGAGCCACGAGATGCTCACTCATGGGTGTCCCTGGTTTGATTTTGGCAGATAAGAAGTCCTTAGACAATTTTTTTTAATTGAAAAAGTTTTTCAAATACAAATTTTCCCCCTTTCGCCCCCCCCCATCCCCCACAGGTTATACATTTAAATCATATAAACTATCAAATTGTCCTTAGACAATTTTGTGGTTGTGGCTATACTGTCACTATAGAATAGTTCAAACATATCCTGTATATTTTCTGAAACAGTGGAGTACTGTTGGATGCTATGGTACAAAGTTGGTACAATACTAGATATGGGTAGGTAAAAGGCCCTATGATGCTTACAATCTATGTCAAAATCCCAGGGTTTCCTGGGTCGGTCATCAATGAAGAACAAAATATTTTCTTTCATAAATACAACCTGAAGCTGCATGCTCCACTCCATCAAATTGCCCCCTCCCATCCTCAGTTTTGGGAAATCTGGAGGCAAATTGCCTGAATTGTTTGTTGGGTTACTTACAGCAGTCTGCTGTCCATGGTCCTGTATGTGCATGTACTCGCAATACGGCTTGGGGATTTAAAAAAAAAATTCTGAGTTTTTTTTCTTCTATTTTCCCCTAGGCGGTACTGCACATGCACGAAGTCCATTCCAGCTCCGTCTTCGTCGTAGAAGGACCTGTCCTGCATGGCTCCTGGATAGAGGCCTTCTTCTGGTGAGTGGTCTCTGTAGTTGGTCCGGGAAGCCCAGCGAAGGTCCGAAGAAGCCTGGTTCATCGTGTGGTCGCTCATCCGTAGTCTCGGCATACTTCGGTGGGTCAGCAGTGCGGGTGAGTGCTCCCTCCGGCCCTCGCGTTCCGGTGCTAGCGGCCTGCGCGATCGTGTGCGTTGGTCTCTCGGCGTGCGCAGCGGTGTCGGTGTGGTGGCAGCGATGCCCGCGTCCCTTGTGTGGGTGGCTTGACGTCCCCTTTCTCTGCTCTTCGTCCCCCTCTGCGTCGTTTGCTCCTTGCGGGCGATTACCAGGTCGGGCCCAAGCGCGGCAACAATTAGTTTTATGGCTTTATCCAGTTGATGGTTTGTTTGGGGGGTCCCCGGTGTCTGAATCAGACCTTTCTCCCCAACTTTCCTCGTCTTCCCCGCTTCCCAGGTCGCCACAATCTTCCCGCACCGGCCATTTTGAACTGTGACCTCCAATTGGCTGATGGTCAGCCATTTTGGCTGGTTGTTGGTCTAAAAATGGCCGCCGGTTTAAATTTTTCGCGGGGTCTGCGGTCTCTGGGTTTGCTATGGAGTAGGTCGGGGAAGGATCGCTTACCGCATCTTCATCTTCTGACTCCAGGTCTGAGTTCAGGTCCCTCTCCGCTGCTCTGCGGCCCTTTAGGAGCTTCTGGAGGTTCACGGCGAGGTCTTCTTCGTTATTCTTTGTTTTTAGCAGCCTTGCTATTTTTCTCTGCAGGCTGCTTTCTTTTTGGACATCTATTTCTTCATATAGGTTTTCTTCTATTTCTGCTGTGATCACCGATCCAGCCTTTTTTGAGGGTCCTCTTGGTTTACTTGGTCCTCCATCATCTTATCTTTTGCCCGGGTGTTTGGTTTCTTCTTTTCCTTGTTGGAGGTTTGTCTCTTCAGCATGTGTTCATGTTATTGAGTCATGGAACCATCCTCTGCTACCATATTTGTTGGATTTCCAAGGCTCTGACTCAATAACGAGCATGAGACTTGAGATGTTAATCAAAGAAGCTTTATTGATCAATACATGTGTTCACCTCACAGGTAACATCTGGAAGAGCACGTGTGCCAGTGTGGGATGACCTTTTATATGCAGGGGGTGGAGTTACAGGTAAGGAGTGACTAGGGGGATAGTTGGGTGGTATGGGTATTTTGTTTAACCCCTGCTCCTCCAGGGCCTGGCCTAACCCTGGGGCAGGTAAGGCATTTATCTGTGACACATCCAAGTTCTGTCTTGAGGGCACATGGAGAGCCTGTTGGGCTTTTGACCACTGCCTGGGGAGGGAAGGCTTCAGGGGCATCCACTCCCAACAGGAGCAGGATTTCAGCTTCGGGATCTAGGGCAGGAAAGCGATTAGCAATGTGTCTCAGGTGAGGTATATTGCTTGCTACCTCTGGTGTCGCAATCTGACTGCGATTATCTGGTAAAGCATTCCATTCTAGCAGTAGTGACAATGTGAATTTAGCACTCCCGTCTATTGATTCTATGCAGAATCCGGTAGCTTTCCTCCCCGCCATGCACTGTAACCCAATACATGTCAAAATTGTGAAGTGTGTATCTTCGGTTTGAATGTCAAAGCGGTCGAAGAAAGCTGATTTGGCTAACGATTGGTTGCTCTACGTTTCCACTATCACATACATTTTCACTGCTTCTTCTGGGCATCCAGCTGGATAGACTTTAGCTAGGCAGAACTGGTGGCATGAGCAAGGGGATGGTGAGTCGCCGCATACCGACATGCAGTTGACACTCGTTGTCGTATCTGGGTGCGTGTCATTGTCGTGCTGAGACTCATTAGTCGTAGGAGAGGTAGAAGTCGACCGTGGAGTAGGAGTCGGCTGTGGCGTCAACTCACGGTCTAGATGCAGGGCGGTTGGGTGCTGGTCACTTTTGCATAGATAACATATCACCTTAACTGTGCAAGCTTTGGCCATGTGGTCCATAGATTCACAGCATTTGAAGCAGACTTTGTACTCCCTGATCAATGCCTTTCTTTCATCCAGGGACTTCTTTTGGAATTTTCTGCACCTATTCAGAGTGTGCAAGGTCTTGTGCAGTGGACAGACGGGTTCTTCCTTTGCTTTCTGAGGTCGATGTAGAGCTCTCTTAGACAGCTTTACATCGGAGTTCCTCATTGACAGTGGGACGATCTCACATCTCACATCTCAAAACTGACCAAGGAGAGATTCAACTTTACCATTTCAAATTCAAATGCTGCATAGCCATAGCATTTTCCAAAGAATTAAGATCTTATCTTAATTCCTGACCAGATCTCTAGCTCTTCCCTCAGTACTTTTCAAGACATTATGAGTTACTGATTACAGATTGTCTAATTCAGATTACATCTCCTGGACCTCTGTTAAACTGCCATGCATTCTTTCTCTTGTTTCTGAACTCTTCTCCTGTCTCCCTGAGCAATATTGAGCAACTATATCTTTGTGTATTGGTATGTGCTTGGCCTGGGACAGGACACTGGGCAGTGAAGCTCCTCAGGCAATAGTTCATCTGACAAATCTGGAACTGCCTGCTTATTGATTAAGGACCACTATATTGCTGCAGAATTGCATGAAACCAAAGACAAAAACCTCCTAGAATGCATATGGGTCAACATAAAAGACAAAAAGAATGACATGGCCATAAGTGTATATTATAGGCCACCCAATCAAGCAGAAAAAATAGATATCCTTTTTGCCAACCAACTAACAAACATATGTAGGAAACACACTACAATAGTAATGGGGGACTTCAATTATCCTGATATCAATTGGAAAACTAATTCTGCACCAAGTGAAAAATCAAATAGGTTCCTAACCAACCTAGCTGACAACTTTGTTGTCCAAAAGGTAGAGGAGGGAACTAGAGGGACAACCATACTGGACTTAATACTTACAAACAGAGAAGAAGTGATAGAGGGAGTTGAAACAGCAGGAACCTTGGGTCAGAGTGACCATGTCATACTAGAATTCAACATAACGCAAACACAAGCAGTAGAAAAAGATGATACCAGAGTCTTAGATTTTAAAAGTGCTGATTTTAATAAACTCAGAGAGAACTTGGGAAAGATTTCTTGGATGAAAATCCTGAAGGGAAAAATAACTCAAGAATCTTGGGAAACTGAAAACTACAATCATAAAAGCCCAGACCAGCGCAATACTGCTGAGAAAGAAAAACAAGAAATCCAAGAAGAAACCAGCATGGCTACACAAAAATCTCTCCAACAAATTAAAAGACAAAAAGGACAAGTACAAAAAATGGAAAGAGGGACACATAACTAAGGCAGGATATCAGCAGACAGCCAAAATCTGCAAAGATAAAGTTAGGAAAGCAAAGGCTCAGAATGAACAAAGAGTTGCAACAAAAATCAAAGATAACAAAAGAAGTTTCTTCCAACACATAAATAACAAGAAAAAAAAATCTCAAACTAGATGGAGGGAAGATCAAAAAGTTGGTGTTATGCAAAATGAGGAAAATTTGGTAAAACAGATTAGAGATCAAAGTCAAATGCATATCAAAAGGTTGTATAATGCATTATTGGAAATAGATTCGGAAACGGAATTGGTTAAGGATTGTATGATAAAATGGGCACAAAATTTTCAGGAACCAGTGATGATAGAAACTTGGGAAAAGATCTGGGTTAGAAATGTTAAATTTACGCAAGCACAAAATTTAAGAGAAAATTTCTATTATGTATCCAAATTTGCAAGCTAAATGTCGGAGATGTGATTGTGACGACGCAACTAATTATCATATATGGTGGACTTGTAAGAAAATCAAAGCATTTTGGATAAAAATGTGGTGGGTGATGCAGAATATCCTGAAAAAAAGGTTGAAATTTACCCCGCAATTGTTTTTATTGGGTATAACAATGGGTTGTACATCATCAGAGACTAAATTGATTTTAAATTTAATATCGGCAGCCAGGCTGTTGGTTGCATAACATTGGAAGAAAGACTCTTTGCCTACTATTGAAGATTGGATACTGAAAGTAACGAACTTGGGGGAAATGGTGAAAATTTCAGCGTACTTGAAAGACTATAGGCAAGAGAGATATATATCGGAATGGAGAAGATGGATTGTTTATATTCAGAACAAGTATCAGACAAGAAAATACCAAATAGCTTATGAATGAATGTTAATTTTAGATGTAGTATGTTACTTATAGCGGAGTTAAGGTCCTGGGGGGGGATTTGTTAGCTTAAGGATAGTTATTTTAAGTTAGTTTATGATTGTTAATTGAAATACCCTGTATTTTGCTATGGGAAGTCTGGGGGGGAAGGTGGGAAGGGGTGTCGGGGGGGTTGGGGGGAGGGGGAAAGGGTGGGGGGAATACTGGGGGGGAATCTTTGTTGTGTAAAACTTTTTAATTTTAAAAAAAATCAAGGAAAGTCAATCCACTAAAGAGAGAAGACGGCAAGGAAGTAACAGGCAATAGAGAGAAAGCAGAGCTGCTTAACTCATTCTTTGCAACGGTCTTCACTCAAAAAGAAACTATAGCCCAACCTACCAGAAACATAACTGTAAAAAACAGACTGGAAATAAAAGTTAAAATATGCAAAAAAAATAGTAAGAGAACACCTGTCTGATCTTGATGAATATAAATCACCAGGACTACATCCCAGAGTTCTAAAGGAGCTGGCAGATGTCATCTCAAAACCATTGCACCACATCTTTCAAAAATCCTGGAACACCAGAGAGCTACCAGAGGACTGGAAAAGCGCTTATGTGGTTCCCATCTTCAAAAAAGGGGGGAAAAAACAGACCCAGGAAACTACAGACCGTTCAGCCTAACATCAATACCCAGGAAGATACTGAAAAAGATAATTTAAAAATGAACTTTCTGACAGTGAGAACTTTTCTGTTCCCCAGGCATCTGGCTCCACTGGGAACAGGCAGATAAATGCTAGCAAACAGGTTTTCATACAGATCGTTTATTAAGGTATCCTCAAACATAGACTTATAATCGTGATAAGTCATGGTGAGTCATGTTGAGATTCATCCTTATTTTATAATCTGTCCCATTTCCTAGTGAAAAATGACGGTAGTTCTGTCCCCCTGTTCAGAAAGCATGCTTCTCTCTTCTATGGTAATTCAAAATGGCCAGGTCTTTGTTCTGCACCCAGGCAGAGAGCCTCAGTGGCCAATCAGACACACAGATATGGTCACATGTCATGGACTACATTTCCCATAATGCAATCTCTTTCTATATTTCCCACAATGCAATCTCTTATGGAGACAGCTCTTAATCCTTAAGGTAACTAATTCACTATGACTCACTATCTGTAACAGCACACTCCCCACCTGGAATTATAAAATTCCACAACTAACTAACTACTTAACTGAGATAAACAAAGGCATAGCAGAAAACAATGCAATGTAACTATCTAAGTGACTAAAGTCATATCATTAAACAATGCAAGTTGTGGGGTAGACATAATTCATCCAAAGCTTGAGGTTCAATCTTGAAGGTCTTCCAGTACTATGAATTCAGACTTCCTTCGTAGCAGTACCAGGCCGGTGACTGGTCTGGTGTAGACTGCTTGGTAGAAGTCAGGGGGGGTCCCATAACCGGTTGATACAAACTGGTCCTATGATGACCTATCCAAGTTCTGTCTTGAGGGCACATGGAGAGCCTGTTGGGCCTTTGACCACTGCCTGGGGAGGGAAGGCTTCAGGGGCATCCACTCCCAACAGGAGCAGAATTTCAGCTTCAGGATCTAGGGCAGGAAAGCGATTAGCAATGTGTCTCAGGTGAGGTATATTGCTTGCTACCTCTGGTGTCGCAATCTGACTGTGATTATCTGATAAAGCATTCCATTCTAGCAGTAGTGGCAATGTGAATTTAGCACTCCCATCTATTGATTCTATGCAGAATCCGGTAGCTTTCCTCCCCGCCATGCACTGTAACCCAATACATGTCAAAATTGTGAAGTGTGTATCTTCGGTTTGAATGTCAAAGCGGTCGAAGAAAGCTGATTTGGCTAACGATTGGTTGCTCTACGTGTCCACTATCACATACATTTTCACTGCTTCTTCTGGGCATCCAGCTGGATAGACTTTAGCTAGGCAGAACTGGTGGCATGAGCAAGGGGATGGTGAGTCGCCGCATACCGACATGCAGTTGACACTCGTTGTCGTATCTGGGTGCGTGTCATTGTCGTGCTGAGACTCATTAGTCGTAGGAGAGGTAGAAGTCGACCGTGGAGTAGGAGTCGGCTGTGGTGTCAACTCACGGTCTAGATGCAGGGCGGTTGGGTGCTGGTCACTTTTGCATAGATAACATAGCACCTTAACTGTGCAAGCTTTGGCCATGTGGCCTGTAGATTCACAGCATTTGAAGCAGACTTTGTACTCCCTGATATAGGTGCATCATACTGCTCATCGAGTGTTTCCCATGATAGCCTAAGGGCTTCAACTGGCTTGTACATTTTTGATGTGTAGACTTCCTTTACTGTTCGTATTGATTGTGTGCCTAGCCATGTGATCATATGGTTGAGTTCCTCGGCTGGCTCCAACCGTTCACCCTTAATGGCATTTACAAAAAGAAGTTTCCATAGCATATAATCTATGCCTGACTCGTCAGAGAATTTGTACACTTCCCTATATGCCAGGTCCCGCCTTTTCCAGGATGTTGTAGTATCCTTTTGGCCTTCAGGAGAGTTATACGTTGGGGGGGGGTGGCAAGGTGTGCCCTACGGAGTTGACTAGGGCAGGATC
>WNWU01014473.1:0-24450 GCA_012654045.1 Ptyas mucosa | reverse complement strand
ACTTTTGTTTTACCAAAGCCTGAACACTCAGAAGATTGCTCTGTGGTGGCCCTGTCATATTCTGGGGGGAAGTAGAGCAGAAGAAAGTGATACAGTGGTAGGATTCAAATTTTTTTACTACCGGTTCTGTGGGCGTGGCTTGGTGGCCGTGGCTTGGTGGCCGTGGCAGGGGAAGGATACTGTAAAATCTCCATTCCCTCCCCACTCCAGGAGAAGGTTACTGCAAAATCCCCATTTCCTCCTGATCAGCAGGGACTCAGCAGGCAGAGAATAGGCGGGGGAGGGCCCAGTCAGAGATAGTATTTACCAGTTCTCTGAACTACTCAAAATTTCTGCTACCAGTTCTCCAGAACTGGTCAGAACCTGCTGAATACCACCTTTGAGTGCACCACCAAAATGGAAGATATGGCTGGAAAATAAGATCAGCATGCTAAGATCAGATCCAAGCCAATTAGAACAGATGAAAGAAAAGTTGAAGAACAAGAGCAAGTAATACCTGATGAAAAAATATCACCTAGAAACAAGGAAGAAAGGAAGTACTAGAAATAATAAAGTAGCAAATAAGAGCTGTAGTCAAGATCAGCAGATATGATGCTCAAATTGCATATTATAGGTAGAATCTAGGGGTGAAATGCTCCCGGTTCAGACCGGCTCAGGCGAGTAGATAGCGATGGCGGCAGGCAGTTCGGAGAACCGGTAGCAAAAATCCCTGCCCCCGCCCCCCATGCCCAGCTGAGCCATGCGATCATCAGAGCCTTTTTTTTCTTTTACATGGCTCTGACGATCCAAGCTCTTACGATCCCAGCTGAGTTGCCGGCCGATCAGGCAACTCAGCTGGGATTGTCAGAGTCTTTTGAAAGCATTTTTACATGGCTTTACATGTAAAAAATGGTTTTAAAAGTAAAAAAAAAATTGGCCACGCCCACCCAGTCACATTACCCACCACTACCAAGCCACGCCCACAGAACCGGTAGTAACAAATTTTAGATTTCACCCCTGGTAGAATCTCCAATTTGGCTCCAATTCATGGAGAGAATGTAATGCAGTCAACACAGCAAATAAGAAGCAGTACAGTTCTAGGTGTAGCTATGGGACAAATGAAGGAAATACAACAAAAATGCAGTTTACATAAAGTAGGCGGAGAAGGGAAAAAAGCTGAAGGGAAAAAAAGCTGAACTAAAAGAACTGTTATTACAACAGCAAAAACAGTGGATAAAAGGGCAAGATAGATTAAGAATTGGTCAGCACAAGTGCAGATGAAGGGAAGGATACTGTAAAATCTCCATTCCCTCCCCTCCCCACTAACCTGCTTTCCAGCTCCATGTGCAGGGCAACAAAAGAGGACCCAGCTGAGACTCGATCATCTAGGACTTGGGAGGTAGCAAATAGATGAGGGCGGGGCCAATCAGAGGTGGTATTTGCCAATTCTCTGAACTACTCAAAATTTCCACTACCGATTCTCCAGAACCGGCTGAATACCACCTCTGAAGTGATAAGCAGGCAGGTTCACAGTCAAGAGCTCACACCTTCTCTTGGGGATCTAGGATAACTCGCCACAACCATCTTGCTGCAGCCACCTCGCCCTGTCCAACTCGACATGACCACCTTGCTGTGACCAGCCCGGTATAGCCATTTTATCACAGCCAATTCACCACAAAGAAGAGGGAGTCAAGCTATTCTCCAAAGCACCTGAGGGCAGGGCAAGAAGCAATGGGCGGAAATTAATAAAGGAGAAAAGCAACCTAGAACTAAGGAGAAATTTCCTGACAGAACAACTAATCAGTGGAACAACTTGCCTCCAGAAGTTGCGAATGCTTCAACACTGGAAGTTTTTAAAAAGATAACCTTTGTCTGAAGTGGTGTAGGGTTTCCTGCCTAAATGGGGTTGGACTAGAAGACCTCCAGGGTCCCTTCTAACTCTGTTCTATTTGCTCTGTAACAACTCCCATGTGGGAACTCTTAACACAATAAATGTTATCCACCATAGTTTCTTCTGCATTCTTTCCATTTTTGTCAATGGCAATGATGTTGAACAATGGTGGATAATATTTATCGTGTTGAGTTATCCCACATGGAATTTTCCAATGACAACTTGTGCCATGGCGAAATGGTTATGCCAGATTGACCACGGTGAGTGGTCCTGTTCCTTTCTCTGGGGCACATCTTTATCTTCTTCAAAGCTCTCCCCACACCTTTTCTCTCCCTCACTGAATAGCCTGCCAAAAAACTTGTGTAACCTTTTGGAAATGTGTACTTTCTGCCAAATGGGGGCTTTTTGCAGAAATTAAAGTTGCCAAGCTGCTTTTGTTTTTATAATACAAAGCTGAGAAGAGACCAAGAATAGCAGCTGCTTCCTGCTCTTGGGAAGAGCCTTTTCTCTTCCTTAAGTAAAGCGAGAAGATGAGCATGGCTGTTTGTTAATTACCTGGATTTAAATATACCACAAGAAAAGCTAAACTAAAGCATTGGAAAAAGAATATTTGGGGTAAGGCATAGGGTCTCCAACTTTATAGCACCACAGTCCCTGAAAAATCTTGAATTATCTATTAGAGCCCTCCTGAATATTTTTTTTAAAAAGCAAACTTTATTAAACATAAAAAGATAAAATATCAAATCAAGTACATACAAAATACATTTATATTCCCTCCTATTAGAACCCTCCTGAATATTACTTCTGTGTGTGTGCAAGCCAACCTTGAATCACAGTTAAAATACATTCCCGGATCAGGGATATCCTTTGACAGACATTATGCAAGGGACATTGAAGGAGAAGTCCAGGACCTGAATGGCCTGTATAATTTAGATTAATCTACTCAGCACCAGCAGAACAGTGAAGGCCGTCTGTGTCCAGATAGAGTGGTGCAAAGAGCCTTCGTGGAGCAGCGGACTAAAGCGCTTTTAAGTAGCACTTAAGTAGCATTTAGCTGCCAGCTGCTTGCAATTATTGCAGGTTCAAATCTCACCAGGCTCAAGGTTGACTCAGCCTTCCATCCTTCTGAGGTAGGTAAAATGAGGACCCGCATTGTGGGGGCAATAAGCTGACTTTGTATAAAAAAGAACACTGCTTAGGGTGGGCCGAAAGCCCTACTATAAGCAGGTATATACAAAAGTATGAAAGCTATTGCTTAACGCATTGTAAGCCGCCCTGAGTCTCCAGAGAAGGGCGGCATGTAAATCGAACCAATAACTAAATAAATAAATCCAACCAACCAACCAACCAACCAATCAATCAATAAATGGACTGGCGTCAGTCCGTGATGTGCCAGCAAGCAGGCTGCACAGACAAGGAAAGCCCCATCTGTGGGATGCAGGCAGCACGCAAAGTCACGCCCCCTCCAGTCCATAGAAAAATTTACACAGAACAGGTCCCTGGTGCCCAAAAGGTTGGGGGCCACTGCTCTAGTACCTACATTTTAGTCATTCCTGGACTAAGAAGTAAGAGAGGGAATTAATTATTTTTATTTTTGCTCATTTAAGCCAAAGGAAAGGGAGGGACATTGAAAGATATTTGATTTATTTGCAAAGCAAAATTTGAACAAGTATTTCCAGTGTTACCATTTTAGAGTGCCAACCTGCATTATACTGTAGGTAAATATAAATAAATAAACAGAGACAGCAAATCAAAGGACTGCCTATCCTTCTTGATTTCTTCAATGGAATTCTTAATGCAGTCCTGCCGTTCCTCTTCAAAAAAAAAAAGTCCAGCAGACTTTTATAAAATCATGTGCAGCTTACAATTTGACATGAGAAAGTTACTTCTGTTGAGAAACGCCCTGTGTGACTTGCAGCTCACGCTTAAGAAACACCCACTTGGGTCAGTGGCATTTACTCCCACATATGTATTTCACAGGATTGGTAGTCAGAAGTTTAATTAACTGGAATACAGCTCATTCTCTTTTCTTTATAATTACAGATCTTTTCTCAGTTTTTTAATTGGTTTGGAACCATTTTCAGTGTCACATGCCAAAACCAGAAATTATAAATAAAAAGAAAATTCAGAGACTATATGTAAATTCTCCAGGAGAAAAAGTTGGTGTAAACTTTTTAATGAACACATATGTACAAATGCACACCTAAATTAGAAAATTGCATCTAGGAGATCCAGCTTATAAAAACCAAACTTCACATGCAAACTGTTAACATTTTTCCGTTAACTT
The DNA here is from genome assembly GCA_012654045.1 of Ptyas mucosa. Lineage (NCBI taxonomy): Eukaryota > Metazoa > Chordata > Lepidosauria > Squamata > Colubridae > Ptyas > Ptyas mucosa. Next base: position 20,293 of record WNWU01014473.1, on the reverse strand, counting down.
TATGTGTGTGCGTATGTGTTCTGGAAAAAACACATACCGTGTTTCCCCGAAAATAAGACCCTGTCTTATATTTTTTTTGAACCCTGAAATAAGCGCTTGGCCTTATTGCCATGCGCTCAAAAGCCCGATTGGGCTTATTATCAGGGGATGTCTTATTTTGGGAGAAACAGAGTACATACTTTCCTTCAGAGGAAATTTTGAACTGGCCAGCCAAAATCTGCAGTGTTCCTCTCCACATTTTTTGGATTCATATTATAAGTTGTAACTTTATTATTTATGCCTTTAATTAAATTACATATTTGAAAGAAAGAAAAAGAGTAACATCTTAAAAATCGGTAAAAGGAGTAAAAAGTAAATTTATCAACTGGATTGTGGAGCTCCAGAAGACTATTGGATGGCAACAACATTTGCTGCCATATAGTAATTTTCTAGAGCAGGGGTTGTCAACTAGTGTGCTGCCCACAACACATTTTTGTGCCACAAAAAGTCCACAAGTATTCAGGTGTTTCATCATCCGGATGTTCCACCTGTGAGATGTATGCCACGAAATAAAAAAGGTTGAAAACCATAATTAACCATGTGAAGCTAGTGCCTTAGTGGGTGTCACTAGGGTCCAAGGTATTTATGAAACATTCATCTACCTGACAATGCTGGATGGCTCACAACAATCAAAGAAATCACAATCACATTGATAAAAATGGTCTGATAAGAACAGACCATTCAGAATGGAGCAGAGGGTCTCCTTCTGGGCAAAGAAAGAGCCTGGGTAAAAAGCCAGATCTTCAAGACTCTTTTAAACAACAGAATGGGGGGGGCATCCATATCTCAAGGGCATCCTAGTTCCAGAGGGCAGATACTGCTACAGAGATGGCATATTGGATGACATTTTTTAATCAAAGTAACCCAATACCAGTCCTGCAAGATTGAAGTGACCAGGCAGATGCAATGGAAGACCAAGCAACAAGGGTCATTGAAGATCCAATTACCAGGCTCTTAGGGTACACGCCAAGGACTAGACAATGGTACAGCTTTCAAGCAGGAGGCCCAGTGTCCCTATCTCAGGTTTCTGCCATATCACTTTCTGCCCATCGCTATCAAAATAACCCTGCCTGCCTCAGGGCTTCCTTCCCAGGCACAGGTACACATATCCCATCCCCTCCCTCTTTCTCTCTCTTTCACTCTCTCTCTCTCTCACACACACACACAGACATGGGGGGGAGATACTACAGGGCAATCCACCAGGAACTTGGTCAACTCTATTATGAATAATTCAATATTGTAAGGCTGCAAAGAATCTTGGGATCATGTTGGAACCCTTGCTGTGAAGTTAATCCTGAAAACTTGAAAAAACTATCTAAGGTCTTTGAAAACAGAAAGTAATTAAGAAAATGGCAAGTATTTTCAGTATTTTTTTGAGTTAGATATCATAATTTTAGACATCAAAAAATGGTTTTGCGTTTATGACTCATGACTTTGAGGAATTAGTAATTCCTGATCATGGAAAAAAAAACATATTTCTGCACATTGCCTACTATTTATATTGGACTTCTATTGGATGTAAGAGTCAAATTCAAAGAAAAGTGAATCATGTACTTTGGCCCCTTTTGTGCAAGAAACATTCATTTTGAGAAAATGCATTTTGAATATTAAAACATTACTTTTCCTAAGGCAATTGTCCTTCCATATTTCTTGACTAAGATATTCTTTTTGGGTGATTTCTGAAGGGCGTCAAATATAGCTTGTGAAAGTAAAATGTGAATTTTTATCAAAACCAGATCATTGGTCCAGATTTCTCTATTTTGATATCTTTCAGATCACATCATCTCCAGCCAGCATGGCTTATGGCTAATGTAAATGGCTAATGATATGTTAACAAATAATATCTCCTAGTTAATTTGGAAGGTTGGGAAAGTCACGTTAGGGTCATTGATTCCAGTGGTCTCCACCATGAGAGATGGGGTCTCCATGCTTCAGGCAAAAACCTCTTACAGCTCTGTTTGCCTGCTTGCCAAGTTCTTTTTAGACTGGGGACCAAGCACAGATGCTCCCAGATGCAGATGTTCCACCATGGATGGAATACCTGCTTGTTGGACCATGGATATATGAAATGATCACATCTGCTGCAACTGCTCTACCTCAATCTTTCTTCTTTTATCATAACAATGTAGCATTTTACAAATTATACAAGTACTGTATAAATTTCCAACCTGAGAAATTGCATTATAAATGTTTAATGGCTAAGATCTCAGAAGAGAGTCAAACTCATGAAATATTGGCATCTCCATTTTGTGTCTGACAGAATTTTGTCACACTTAACAATCTTAACAAATTTGGAGTTTTTATTTTGGCACTTGCACCAGGGACTCCTGACACAGCCTCATGGACAATTAATAATATTGGGATTGCAGGCTGGGGTTGGCTTAGCCTGTTGCATAAACTTAGTCGGTGCATGTTTACTGTAAATTTAATAATCAAAGAAGAAAGAACGTGCGAACAAAAAAAGGGAGATAATAATAATTATAATAATAATAATAATAATAATAATAATAATAATAATAATGATTGATGCAGATTCTTATTTCTTTTCATTTGACAGGTAGTCCCAAATTTTATGGATTGCTGCCAGTAACTCATTGCTGCCAATGATCCTAAATCTAATCTTTAACATACCCCTTTCTTCTTTTGCAAGTAACACTCAGGTTATAACTCAGAGATTCCTAGAACTCCAGAAGAATTCCTGAATGATACGCTTGATATAATAGATGCTCCACAGAACTACAAACGACTCATTCCAGTCATCTTAGCTTAGTATGTTAATGTAAGGCTGGGGGATGGCGGGCAACTGAGGTATCTCCAGAAATTGAGAATTACAGCTCTCTTGTTTGCTGCTGGGGCCAATGGGACCTGAAGTCCAAAACTTCTGGAGGACACCCAGTTGTCTACTTTTGGCTAGGATATATCGTCATTGGCTCTATTTAGTGAACAGCTGCTAGAGCTTAACTGTTCACTGGTCTGGTAAACACACAAACATGAATCAACATTCATGCAAATTAACTTCTCTTCCCTCTAGTAAAATATTGACATTGCAGTCAATGATTTTTTTTCAATGCTAAAATGTATATTATAAAAAGACATTTGTTTATTTATCAATTTTTTAAAACTCTGTCTCTTTCACAGAAGCTAACAATTCCTTTCAAAACTTTTTAAGAGCATCTCTTCGTTGTCACTGGGAATAACCTTTTTTTATTGGTTTGTTCTTCAGTCTCTTCCTTCTCCCAAGTCCTAACTGAAGCCACACTGTTTATCTCAGCCTGAGAAAACTCTGTGATTTCATTAATGTAGCCTGACAAGTTGAGAGTACAGTATCCATATTGGCTTCTCTCAAAAAACCCCTCATGTTCCCAGAGAGCTTCCATCTTGAATCCCTCTCCTACAAAAGGAGTCCAAGAAAATCACCCTTCTCCCTTCTAGTGATACCACTGGGCCTCCTGCAGCCCTTCGGAAGATTGGGCGGGAGTTTCACCTCTCTGCCCCTCAAATTGCCTCTATGTTCAAAGGGCAGTATATAATTTCCACTGGTAAAAAAGATCATTCTATCCCCAGCAATACTTTTCAGAGCTTTCTGACCAGTGCTTGTCCAGAACATGTGCCATTGTTGGCATATAACATGGCATATAAATCGAACCAATAAATAAATAAATAAATTGTTGTTGTTGTTGTTGTTTTTGGGGGGTTACTGACATCTCTTAATGAGTGTCAGAAAATCTTGCACACAGATCTTAATGACAGACTGTGAAAGTTGATAATCTAAGGAGCCAGACCTCTCCTCAGATGGCTATTTGGGGACTTCCGAAACCCCTTTCTCCAGATTCGTGGAAAATTAGCACTCTGATTTCTAATCAAGAATCCATTGTAAATCTTAAAATGGGTTTAATGTGTTGGGCCTCTCCCAAAATGCCCCCTCAAAATAGACAGAAAGGAGCTCCACATACCTGTATTGTTATTCTACCCATAGAAGACCAGACGTTAAAGACTTATAAGCTGCCAGGAAAAGTTGACCTCCCTACAGTACTGAAATTCTAACACCCCTGGTTTCAGTTTGCAGGAAACGAACTTTAAAAGAACACCTGTACCATTGAGTCCTTGTGTTCTCTGAGCTTGGTGGCTTGCTTGCAGACATTTCATTATCAACTAAGTAACTGGTGCACAGGGCACTGATGATGTTATCTAGTCAGGTAATGAAATGTCTGCAGACAAATAACCACACTCAGAGAGCACCAAGGACTCCACAGTTCAATTCTGAGCTACAGATATTCTCTTCTATTGATACCAATAGCAGTCAAGACAAAAACAAAAACCAAGAAGATGCTTCTTTACTAGTTTCACCCACATCTTTTACCAAAAAACAAGCAAGCTTTTCAAACAGCACCCCATAACAGGCTGCTCCAGTCCCAGTTTCCCAACTATTCAATTTCAGTTCTTATACTGGCACATTTTTCAATCCTCCCTTGCCAGCCGAGTATCACGGCGCATTAAAGATAAATTAAGAAGAGGCACACAAAAAGATACAGATGTCGACACTGGGGACAGTAACAAGCCTAGAATTGCCTCTGGTCACCACTTCAAACTCTTCCTTCAAATATTATGTAGGGATTATATTAGCTCTCCCCAACATGGATCAAAAGGATACAATCCCCAGAATTTAGAGGCAATTATGGTAGATGTGGAAAATACCAGGATGTGGACAGCTGTACTGGATAGCTTGCTGCTGAGAAGGAGGTAACTCACTCTGGAGATTTAATATTACAGCTAAATTGCAGAAAGGATAAGCCCAATGTGTGGGGACCAGAGAAATCATGTTATGAGGCAATTAAGGTGTACATTTCTGTAGCTGGAACGTAAAACTGTAGGAACTGTCATTGTAAAAACACCATCCTGTGCTGGTCAAGGATGCTGTCATCTGAACTCCTCTTCATTCACTTGCTGCATTTTGAATTCCTGTTACTGGCTGTGTGAGCAGATGCCACTGAAAAGCAATGTACCAAGGCCAACAAAGGTTACATTCAAGTCCTCAGTATATTCCTGCACAAATTAGTCAAACCAGCAATATAAGAGGAAGATGCCAAGCCCCATCCAGGTCATTTAAACTGATGTGTCTTCCCAGCATCCCGCCTATCCTTTAATAAAACTTTGCATTCAAGAGAGGTGTAGCTCCTCATGTTTCATCCCAATAAAGTCAAGTTCTAGTTCTTTAAACTAGCATCAGGCAGCTGAGGTGAATATAGAACACTTAAATCTAAGGCTTTTCCAATAGAGCTATGGATCAAGATGCACCCACCAGCAAATGTATACACGCCCTGTCAGCTCCATGGAGTAAACTAGGTCAGAATCATGAAATGAGCTAATTTTACTTTATTTTAGAACCATATTGACAGAAATATATTGTCTGAAAGTACAATTCTGCCCTCCCACGCCTCTTTTATAGCCTGAGAAGGCCTCTTGCTCCACCCACTGTCCAGTTGCTGTCTGTTATCTGGCGGCGTTCACTTGGCGTTGTCTCTTTGCTCAGTCTCCCAAGGTCTTTCCCACATACTGTTACATGTCCCGAGGTCAGATATTGTTAAGCCTAAACCTCCAATGGCACCATTGCAAAACACAGCAAGGCGCTTGAACTGTTCTCAAGACTGGCAGGAAAGCAAATCCAGCATCTGTTATGACAAGGGTCATAGATTCAATCAGGGGGTTGGCTTTGAAATTACATGATGAAAATAGAAGTATGAGATCTACTCCCAAGGAAATATCCTTTGGTGTAAACTGACATCTCTGAGTGAATTTTGTGATTGCTCAGCCCCTCTCGCTAATACTTGCATTGGGAAAGCACAACTGGGTTCTCCTAGAACACAGCAGGCGATAGAATGGCCTGCAGAATGCTAGTTTTCATTATGAAAGCTCAGTGTAGGCACATCCATTTGTCAGTTTAGGAACAGTTCTTTGTTTAAAAGACTGATTGTTTCAGTTTCCTCATCATGTGCTTGTAAGAGTTGCACAGAAGTCAATATTTTATCTTCTGATCCCTTTTCCCATTACAGAGCCGTGATGGACTTGAAGCTATTCATGATGAAATTCTTACTTCTCCAATCCAGTTTATAATGCTTACTGGGACTGAAGCTCTCTCCAAACACACACTTAGCAAACCTTGTGTGTCTGTCTGTGCATGCATAAATAAATATTTATCTACATACTTTACATACTTTTTACAAACAATTAATGTAAAAAGCTCATCGGTGAAACTGGAAAGGAGATCATTAAGAGTGGATTCCTAAGTGCAGGTATAACCTTTCAGATATCCTTGGATGCCCAACTCCCACTCGCTATATGAAACATTATTTAAGAACAACAAAAGTGAGGGTACGGAGAAATTAATATGATTTGCGCGGATAATTTAAAAATCATCAGAAAAAAATTGTTTTAAAAAATATAAGAATTTACAAAAATCATTATTTGACAACGGCTTGCAAAATTGCATCATTGAAAGCATCTGTACAATTTCTCATATTGGTTATTTAAAATGGCAGCCTGTTGCAGAAATGTACAAAATAAAGTTAAAGTTAGAAAAATTAGAAAAACAGCTTCCTAATCTGAAGTGTTGCTGATTCCTTTGAGTAGCTTAAAATATCTATCCACCACTTGATTTCGTACCTCTCCAATAAGAGGCAATGCATCCTATAAAGAGCTGCAAGCTTTAATGGATAGATTCATTAACTATGGCTTCAGTAATGGATAAAGGCATTTTAAAAAGATAAATTGCTGGGCAAAATAAGGGCACAGTTGCTGATCTGGAGAGAAAAGGTTATTTGACTCTAACTCTGACAAAGAATGGAAGCATTAAACATGTCTAATATCTGAATGTGGAGGCATTTGTTAATTAAATTGTAAAACCTGTTTCTTTTTGTATTACAAAATGGCATTATTTGTCCATTTTATTGAAAGATAATTGACGAATGATTCAATGGCTCAGTGAACAGACTGATTTAAATTTTTTTTAAAAAAATCTTATGCATAGCTTTAAGGCTTGCTCCTACACAGTGATTTGGGGTTCATTTACACTCTAACCACACACACACACGCACACACACACCAGTTTTAATACTGGGATAATTGTTGTTTCCTGATAGTGTTTCTTGCTTGCCTCACTGAATTCCAATTTCCAGGGTTTCTTGATGGTAGTGGTAGGAAATTACATAGTTAGGCTTCAGTTCTAGCTGCAGATACCAGGAGTCAGACGTTTGCTGCCACCCTTGACAATCACAGAATGAAAGCACACCCACTTTCATGAGCTGCACAGATGGCTTATATTTGTTTCTCCCTTCAACTTCTGCTGTGTATACAACACATGTAACACGAGGTTTTGTGGCATGTGCAACCTACAGCAATAGGACTCCTGGAGCTGTTGGCCTAATTTCACAGACTCCTTGGCCTAACTTCAAAAGTTCTCTGCAACAGTCTGTTCAGACTTCTGGCAATCATGACTGGTCCTCCTTGCAGTAACCTACTGGGTGGGGAGGAAGAGAAAAGAAGGGGGGGGGGGGGAGAAGAGAAAGGGATGGCAGAAAGAATGTGTAAGAGGAAGGAAAGAAGGTATTCTCACAATGCTATGAAATCCTGTTTCACTATCATACTGTCTCTTAGTCAAGGTAAATTCTATGTTTTTTTCTATTATCAACCTTTTTCACGTTTTCAAAATTCCTTCAATTCATATTTGAATGCGGGCTGCCAGTCTCCATTTATCAGTGATCTTAACCCTCTTGCAGGATTCTCAAACTTCTGACTGGAAGCTGGATCTCAGTTCTTGTACACTGCCACGTAAAATGCAGGCGTATAAATGCAAGAGCATGAGAAGCAGCCAATTGACTGCAGCAGCTGAAAAATACTTTGATGTTCACTACATAGAGCATTGTAGGGATGTTTTCGGGGAGGAGGATGACATCAATCAAGTGGTGGAAAAAACCATGCACTTGGCTTTATAAAGCAGTAGAAGCCAGATGACATTTAGAATAAACAGGAATGAAAGGTGAAATATAATGTTTGACAGCAGGCAATTTGCAAATGGCTGGACAGTGGTCTCTGGTTTGAGATTGTGAGTATTTAGGCATGTGCATCCTATTCTTGTGTGAAATAATGTATTAGGATGATACTGGTGGTCTTCCCCAGAATCTATTCTGCATACGGTGTCTTCTTCCTAGGAGACTTTTGCCACTCCCTATTGAATTGGCACAAAAGAAATCCCTGTGAAATCGCTGCTGTAAAACCACTGCTGGCTCCCTTCCAGAGAACAGGGCAAAGAGCTGCCTGCAGACACGAGTCAGCTGACAGGCAAAATAATTTATGGAGTACTCTCTCCCTTGTATGGCCAGGGTTAATGCACAATGGTAAATTACTGCAGGCATTTGATGCTACTAGTTCTCTTTAATGACTGGCTGCACAGGAGCATGGTGACAGTCAGATCACTCCTTGCAGTCCAGGTTCTTCCAGCACAGGACAGCATCTGGTGTTCCTTTCTGCCTCCGCAGAGTCCTGGCCTACCTTCTTGACAGGGGAGTAGACCCAGTAGCTTTGAGTGATAAGGAACGAGAAAAGCTTAAAATCAAGGCTCAGGGAAAGTACTGGAATTGGGAAGTCAGGGATGATTGGAATTGATGGTTCCCTGGTTGGGAGACCCAGATGTTTGGGCTCTGCATGGGAAGAATAGGGGGGAAATGAAACCAAGGTGAGATATTTCTATTTTAAACCATTGGTACCAGAAAGGACATATTTAAACTCTATAGTATAGTATTGAGATCCACCATTTCCCCCACCCCACCCCTGACTTTTGTGGCATAGAAATGCATATATCGTAGGAAAAGCAGAGACAGATAGCATAAGACTACATTTCATATTAAAAATAAAAAGGCATGGTGTAGCAAGTAGCATCACAAATGTTGTGAGGAAAATTCACTAGTTAAATTGTCAGATGCTCACACACACACACACACACACACACGTCCAATCAAAGTTCAATTCCAAATGCTGCAATCGGAACATCCTACTTTGAGAGGGGGGGGGGAATAAACCTGAATGGCTACTTTCTTAGTTCCCAGAAAGAGAGAGTGGAACCCGTGTGACAATATCACTTTAAAAGAACAGGGCTGCAAGGAATAGATCCTCTTCAGGATATATTCAAATAGGGTGCTAACATAGACATCACTAGAACCTCAGGCTCATAAAATGTAGAAGAACATCTGCCAGGTAATTTCAATGGCCTATGTTATACTCTGGGAGAATCTGCACATCTGCAAAAATAAGAGATGGATATGTGACTAAAACTCTCCAATTCCTTGTTCATGCAAGCCAAATCTTGTGTCACGTTTTGGAAGATAACTAGAAGACAACTTTTAATAAGTAAAATCTTTACTGTGCCAGTAAGATGGTGAAAAATGGATAGTGAGAACTATTGGATCAAAGACATAGCTACAGTATTTGTGAGATCCCATATGCATCTAGATGGATAAATATTATGTTTGTTTTCTGGCCCATATAAAATACTTAACTCCTGCACGAACAGAACTTTTGAAGTAGTATCAGCTACCACAAATGTGTTACTGTCAAGTACTTCTGAGCCACTTGTACTTAAACTATTACAATTAGACCAGAAAGGTTAACTGCTCTCAGTTGAACTATAATGCACCCTAAAGTATACTTACTGGTCTGAAGGGCACATAATTCTTTTGGCATTGTAACTGTTCTCAGGAAGTTGGCATTGGCTTAAACAATGTTACCTTACTTTACAGTGTTGTAAAGATTATTGAGTTAATTTCTATTCTGACACTTTCCTGCATTGCACTGTATATCCCAGTTATCCCCACATTTTTTTTACTTGCTAGCTGGAGATAAGCTTGCAGATCATCACCATCAGACCCTAGTGGGGTATTACTTAGATGTGGTTGTGGGCCTTATGTGCTCTGGGGAAGATGATAGCTATGTCAGGTTCAATCATATGGACAGGTCTCACCAAAGGAGCCAGATGAAGAGTGTCTTTATCCAGTGGTGGGATTCAAATAATTTAACAACCGGTTCTCTGCCCTAATGATTTCTTCCAACAACCAGTTCACCAAACTGCTCAGAAAGTTAACAACCAGTTCTCCCGAAGTGGTGCGAACTGGCTGAATCCCACCACTGTCTTTATCATAAACAATATGGTGAGACATAATTTTGGAAACCTATTGGATCAATCACTCAACAGTCAACAAGGATCATACTAGGGGTTGGAGTTCCTGGACATCTGGTGGTAAGTAGGCTACAGGATTCAGGACTGTTGCCAGAACAGCTGGATCCAGCAGCTGCACATCTACTGTAAGAAAAGCTGCTTACCCAAATACAAAAGTCTTAAAACAAAGAAATAATAATTTGCTATTAGACATTGTCCAATGAGAAGAGGAAATCTGAAAATAAATGTACCACTCTTGGAAAGAACAACATCCACAATCAGATAAAACAGAACATTGGCTAAAAGATTGATGTCAATTTGTAACATGAAATAAAGTATTTACAGAAGTAAAATGGGAAGAACTTCAAAGATCTACCCAGGGCAAAAAAAAAAAAATGAAGCCTTGCCAGCAGAGACAAAATAAGGGGACTCAGTAGTAGAGGAAGCCAGCATCACTACTGAACTATTTTCATTCCCAGACACCGTCTCCTCTATCTTCTCCTCAGAAAAAAATAAAGTTGTCTAACTGAAAAATGAGAGGAACTAAAACAAAGAGTAATTGAACATCTAGAACAGCACAAAAACAACAGGATAAGGTTGCCTGCATTGAAACTCATTGCAAAAAAGTATTTAGAGATGCCAATAGTGCAATATCAAATGTAAGCTCACTGCAAGAAACAAACCATACAGCACAGTTGCAATTGCAACTGAAGATTTTGAATGAAAAATTAACAAATAAGGGAAAAAAAGCTGCAAGTGCACCACCAAAATGGAAGATCAGGCTGGAAAATAAGATCATCATGCTAAGATCAGATCCAAGCCAATTAGAAAAGATAAAAGAAAAGCTGAAGAACAAGACCAAGTAATACCTGATGAAGAAATATCACCTAGAAACAAGAAAGGAAGTACTATAAATAATAAAGTAGCAAATAACACCTGCAGTCAAGATCAGCAGATACGATGCTCAAATTGCATATTATAGGTAGAATCTCCAATTTCGGTCCAATTCATGGAGAGAATGCAATGCAGTCAACACAGCAAAGAAGAAGCAGTACAGTTCTAGGTGTAGCTATGGGACAAATGAAGGAAATACAACAAAAATGCAGTTTACATAAAGTAGGTGGAGAAGGGGAAAAAGCTGAAGGGGAAAAAAGCTGAACTAAAAGGACTGTTATTACAACAGCAGAAACAGTGGAGAAAAGGGCAAGATAGATTAAGAATTGGTCAACACAAGTGAAGATGAACTGCATTATTTTTTGTCTGAAACTCACTTATTGCCAAGCAGTTTAATAACATCTGGCAGGGAGGGTGAAATTGAAGACTTACACATCTATCAAAACCTAGCTAAAAACTAAAGATTCAACAAAAGGAGCAGCACCAGGCAACTATAGGCCAATTACCTGCTTACCATTAACTTTCAAATTGCTAGCTGGTGTGGTAGCTTTTTTTTTTTTTTAATTTGATTTATATGCCACCCTTCTCCGGAGACTCAGTCCAATAGCGTCTAGTTGAAAACAAGCTCTTTCTATATGAGCAGAAACCAAACTGCCAAAATGGCAAAGGGACAAATCATCAGCTCCTAATTGAAAAGACAATTTCAATTGTCAAAGAGCCGAGGTGGTGCAGTGGTTAGAGTGCTGTACTGAAGCTACTTCAGCTGACTGCTAGTTTAGCAGATCAGCGGATCAAATCTCACGGGCTCAAGGATGACTCAGCCTTCCATCCTTCTGAGGTGGGTAAAATGAGGACCCAGATTGTTGGGGGCAATATGCTATTTAGTATACTGGTTTTGGTGTAAGCCGCCCAGAGTCCTCGGAGAGTGGGCAGCACAGAAATATGAATAATAATAATAATAATAATAATAATAATAATAATAATAATAATAATAATAAATATTTTGGGGAAACTAAAAGAAGGAAGACCAACTTGAGTGTAGCTTGGATTGATTACATGAACACATTCAACTCCCTTCCATATGATTGAATAATTAAGTGTCTAGAAATAACAGGAACATCAGAAGCTTTCTGTGAAGATCAATGGCAAAATGGAAGTCATGGGTGCTGACCAATGGGGATAAATTGGGAGAAGGGTTAATATCAAGAGAGGAATCTTGTTCCAATTGTTTAATTTGGTTTTAATTCGTTTTTAAATTTTGTATTTATGTTTTTTATCTCTGCCTGTTCACCGCCCTGAGTCCCCTCGGGGAGAAGGGCGGTATATAAATCAAATAAACGATAAACGAAACGAAACAACAACTATCACCTTTACTGTTTATCGTTGCACTGATTCCCTTGTTGATAATACTGAACATGACAGTATTCAGTAACAGACATCAAAAATAGGTGCTAGGCTATCCTATTCCCTTTACATGGACAGTCTGAAGCTGTATGGAAAAACCATCTGAAATGGAATAATTGCTCAAATATACAGCCGAGATATTGTAATGGAGCTTGGATGGATAAATGTGCCACCGTCACCATCAACAGGGAAAACCGAAGGAATCAGGATGCCCGATAGAAATAACCTCAGGAGAAGATAAAAACCTGGGCATCCTTCAGGCTGACAACATTAAGCACACTGAAATTTCCTTGAAGAAAGTTAGAGTAGTATCTTCCATCGTCTAGGATTAAAAGCCTGCCCTGCCTTCCCTCCATTCCCCAGCAACTTCTTTCCCACCTCCAGGAACACATTAAGTCCTAGATCAGGGATGTCAAACTTGATTTCATTGAGGGCTGCATCAAGGTTGTGTTTGACCTTGGGGAGCTGGGGTGGATGTGGCCAGGGTCGGTGTGGCCAGCTCAACAGCACTCATGTCGGGGATGCCTGTGGCAGCCTGAGTGCTCTGTCAGTGAAAATGGGCTCCCGAGCTCCGTTTTCGGCTGCCACAGCTTTCTACAACCCTCTGCTAGTGAAAATGGAGCTTGGGAGAGCCACGTGCAGCCCTCCCGATCTCCTTTTTCACTAGCAGAGGGTTGCAGGAGGCTGTGGCAGCTGGAAACAGAGCTCAAGAGCCCATTTTTGCTGGCAGAAGCATCGCAGCTTGGTCCTTCGCTGTTTCTAGAGTGGCCCTGAGCACCAGATCTAAGTATCCCACAGGTCAGATCTGGCCCCCGGGCCTTGAGTTTGACACCCCTGTCCGAGATTTTTCTATTAATTCATAACTCAGGCTGTTGAGGAGAAACAGGAGCCCGATTTTGCTGCTTCAGAAGTGTCAAATGCATTCAGAGAGGAAATTTTTGAGCAGTAATATGAAGAGTGCAGCCTTCTTAGATGCTTCTGTATTTCCTGCTTTAATGCCAGTGTTTATTTGAAATCTTTTGTTCTTGTTGAGTTGATTCAAAGCTGCCAGGCAAATGTCATTCCTATCCTTTAATCTTGTTACCAAATCAGTCATCTACTGCTTTGAGTGGATTAAGTCTTCTTGCTGCCATCCACCGCCAATATATTTCTCTCTAGAGCTTCTGCTGCGTGCACATCTCCTGCCAAACCAATCACCAGGAGGACCACACTTTCATCCAAATGTTGGATGGGTTTAAACAATATTAATTCCTCTCCATAGCTGAAGAATAAAGGATTTGGGAGCGGGGAGCAATCCTTAAGCATTCCAGCCTCAGCCCAGAGAAGAGGAGCTAATTCACACGCTGAGGCAGGGATAACCAACTGATGAATTCTTCTCATCTGCTTTGATGCAAGAGCATTACTGCTTATCTCTGGGGTGGATGGGGTGGCTTACACTGGAAAACTGTCCAAGCAGCTTCTGGATCAGGAAGCTAGCTACTCCCCACCTCCTCTTCAAATTCTGACCTTCAAAATATCCATTTCCTGAATCATATACCACATATCAGGGGTGAAATCCAGCAGGTTCTGACAAGTTCTGGAGAACCGGTAGCGGAAATTTTGAGCAGTTCAGAGAACCAGTAACAGAAATTTTGAGTGGTTCAGAGAACTGACAAATACCACCTCTGGCTGGCCTCAGAGTGGGGTGGAAATGGAGATTTTGCAGTATCCTTCCCCTAGAGTGGAGAGGGAATGGAGATTTTGCAGTATCTTTCCCCTGCCATGCCTATCAAGCCACAGCCACAGAACCGGTAGTAAAAAAATTTGGATTTCACCAAAAATTCACTGCCACATATACCCATTACACACAACAGTTATTTCTAGCCTCAAAACTGTAAAATTTCCCTGTATTTGTATTTCTGATGCCCTCATAAATATATAGGCCTTCAGAACCAGCTCCTTGCGCAACCAATGGTCACTAGCCACGGTCATCCCTATCTTCAAAAAGGGAGACCCCAACCTAATTGAAAATTACAGATCAATCTATTTTGCGTCACCTGCAAAGTCATGGAATCAATCATTAACCAATCCATTACCTAGAGACAAACAACTTACTCTCCAATAAACAATCTGGTTTCAGAAAAAAATTATCCTGTAATCCGCAACTACTACATTGCAAAAACATATAGACTACACATCTCGATCAGGGCAAAGCAATAGACGCAATTTATATAGACTTCGGCAAAGCCTTTGATTCAGTGGTACATGACAAACTACTTCTAAAACTAAAATCTTATGGCATTTCTGGACTTCTGCATAAATGGATAGCTACTTTCCTGTCAACCAGGCAACAAGTGGTCAAAATAGGAAGCACTCTATCAAATCCTGTACCTGTCAACAGTGGTGTTCCCCAAGGCAGCATTTTAGGACCAACACTCTTTATACTTTACATAAGTGACCTTTGCGATCATATTAAAAGCAACTGCATTCTCTTTGCTGATGATGTAAAACTATTCAACACCACCGACAATGCTGCTACCCTTCAAAAAGACCTTGACTATGTGTCAGATTGGTCAAACAATTGGCAACTTCAAATCTCAACCAACAAATGCTCTGTCTTACACATTGGCAAAAAAAATCAGAAGATTAAATACAAGCTAGATCCGTGATGGCGAACCTATGGCATGTGTGCCAGAAGTGGCACACAGAGCCATCTCTCCGGGCAGGCGAGCCATCGCTTGTTGCACATCCAGGGTCCGGCTTGCTGGCCAGCTGGTCTTCAGGTGAGCAGGAGTGCCAGAAACCAGAAGAGCAGCTGCCTGGTGCGCATGTGCATGCCAGGAAGATGATATTCTGGTTTCCAGCGTGGACATGCACATAAGCCACCTGGCCTCTGCGTGTGCATGCGCGCCAGAAACCGGAAGACCAGGTGGCCAGTGTGCATGCGTGCACCAGAAACCAGAAGATTATCTTCCCAGTGTGCGAATGCACACCAGTTTCTGGTACGTGTGTGCGTGCGCACATGTGTACGCTCCCATTTTGGCATTCGGTGCCGAAAAGGTTCGCCAACACTGAGCTAGATGGACATGACCTTGTAGATGACCCTCACTCTATCAAGGACCTTGGAGTACTCATTTCTAAAGATCTAAGTGCCAGAGCCCACTGTAACAACATTGCCAAAAAGGCATTAAGAGTTGTTAACCTAATCTTGTGTAGCTTCTTCTCTGGTAATATTGTACTACTAACTAGAGCATACAACATTTGCTAGACCAAATGCTAAAACATTTGCTAGACAAATTCTTGAATATAGCTCATCTGTCCGGAACCCGCACTGCATATCGGACATAAATACAATTGAGAGAATCCAAAGATATTTCACAAGAAGAGTTTATTTATGTATGTATGTATGTATGTATGTATGTAGGTATGTATGTAATTTATATGCCGCCCTTCTCCCGTAGGACTCAGGGCAGTTTACAAAAACAAACCAAGAAATTACATAAATACTTAAAATCGATTTAAAACTAATTAAAATCAAATTAAAATTATTAAAATATTTGAAGTCACCCCTACGGATTCAGCTCATTTGGCGAAAAAGCTATGTCTTCAATTCGTGGCAGAAGGAGAGGAGGTCCGGGGCTGTCCTGAGGCCGGTGGGCAGCCCATTCCAGAGGGTCAGCGCTCCCACAGAGAATGCTCTCCCACTGGGGGCCACCAGCCGACATTGTCTGACTGACGGCACCCTAAGGAGGCCTGCTCTGTGTGAGTGCACCGGACGGTGGGAGGAAGGCAGGAGATGATCCTGCAGATACCCCGGGCCTAAGCCAGGAGTTCTCCACTCCTCTGCTCGCAATAGAATACCTTATGCCACCAGACTTGAAATTTTGGGCTTAGACAATTTAGAACTACGCCACCTTCAGCCTGACCTAAGTGTAGTACCTTATCTACTACAATGTCCTACCTGTCAATGACTACTTCTGCTTTAACCACAACAATACACGAGCACACAATAGATACAAACTTAAGGTAAACCGCTCCAAACTCGATTGCAGAAAATACGACTTCAGCAACAGAGTGGTCATTGCCTGGAATGCACTACCTGACTCTGTGGTTTCTTCCCCAAACCCCCAAAACGTCAACCTTAGACTGTCTACTGTTGACCTCACCCCATTCCTAAGAGGTCTGTAAGGTACGTGCATAAGTGCACCAACGTGCCTACCATCCCTGTCCTAATGTCCTTTTTTATTCGTATCCATTTCCTGTATTCATAATCATGTTTATACTTTTATTTGTTATCTTATATATATGCTTGACAAATAAAATAAATAAATAAATATTGCCCCCCAACAATCTGGGTCCTCATTTTACCAATCTCAGAAGGATGGAAGTCTGAGTCAACCTTGAGCCAGTGAGAATTGAACTTCTGGCAGCTGGCAGTCAGAAGAAATAGCCTGCAGTACTGCATTCTAACCACGGTGCACCACAACTCTTAATAGTGAGTAAGTGGAATATCTCACCACCACCATCCTGTTCATGATTCAGGACTAACCCCATCAACCATCAGTCATCAAGTCTGCCTCTAGAAAATTATAATTTTTACTAGCCTTAAAGGGAAAATGGGATAAGCCCTGAAACTAGAACCCTGGCTTGATTTCAATTATTTATAAAGATAATTTGTGCAAGACAGGAATGCAGAACTCTAGGCAGCTACAAAAATTTGGGGGCCAGCCAGCCACTCTTCTAAAGGTTGCCACCAAATTGTCATATGGTGACAAAAGAGAAAAATCACTCACTGCAGGAACCATATTGCCTGCATTTAACTTCTAAATTTCTTTGTGAGAGTGAAGCTCTTCCAGTTCTTTAAGCTGGTTTAACAAGATCTGACCCAAGAACTAACTGGCCCAAGGAAGTTGTGTATCCAAGTCCTCTAATTGTTCTGGGTGATGACAGACACATTTATCACAGAACAAGTGAGAGGAGAAAGAGGTGTTAATTTGCATATTAATTAACTTAGATGCAGTCTTTGGATTTTTCCAATCATTAATATTTGAAACCAAGACAGGAAAAATAGTAAATTTGTGTCAATTTATCAATATTAAAAATTGCCTTTTGAAACATGAGCATTGCTCTGCTCAGCACATTAGCGGCCCATTTAACTCATCCCATCAACATTGACTACAGGGGTTCAGACAATATTCTTTCCCAGCTACACCTGGAAAAGGCAAGAATTAAATGCCTGTGTGTGTGTGTGGAGTGGAGGGGGGGGGGAAGAATCTATGTTAAAGCTAGCACCCTTCTTCAATTGCCAAGAAGAAATATGCTCCATCCCTAAAATATCTTGACTAAAACCCAATCGCATGCAAGTCACACACCTGATTGAAACCCTACTCTTTATGGGTTTACATGGAGATGCTTTGCACTGCAATATAGCACAGGAGGGTGACTTTTGTATCTTCGGTGTGTGAAGGACCCATCACATAATTGTAACAATTTGGAACTTTGACATCGGTGCCAGCACATTTGTCATTGGAAACTGTTTTGCACATTTCAGCTTGCAATCATGCACTGAGTACCTGAGTAATATCCCTGCATTTTTATGAATCACATTCAACCTTGTAAGTAGATTTCAGCTGGTTGAGAACGAATCTGTAGCTGTTCTTTAATATATATAGCCTGTACCCTCAATTGCCTTTCAAGCTGAGGGGAGACTCATACATATTTGACAAACAGCATTTGAAAAATGGCCTACAAATTCTTTTTCTTACTTCAAAATTCCTGAATCACAACCTCCCTGGGGGTTTCCATGAGCATCCCATTGCCTGCCTGGCTAAATGAATATTTTTTAAAATATATATATAGCCATCTATTCTAAAAGGATGGAGATTCTTACCTTCTAACAGGATCTGACCTGCCTCAAGATTGAGGCCACAGTAGCACAAATGATTGATTTATGGGGTAATTCCTTTTCATTAGCTGCCATTGCTGCTCAAGGCTAGCACAGAAAAGAAAAGGCAGCCCCAGCCTGAGCAACAGGTGCAAAGGGCCCAGCCACATGAGACTTATTCGTCTTGCCAATTAGCACCCCCCACCCCCTACCCTTCCCATGCTACCCCCAGCTCCTGAGCAGAATGCAAAGCGTGGTGTCCGCCTTCCCAAGGCAGCTAGTCATTAAACTCTGACAAAGCAATGAGAAAGCTGATTAGCTAATGAGGAATCCCATCCCCGCTAATCACAGCCCTGTCAATCACTATTTTCTGGACCAGCCTAGCTGCACAGTTGTTGCCAAGTTGCTGGAAAGGGCAGGGGAAAAAAAGCAGCAGTAAACCGTTTGCTGCAGTTTGCAATGAGGGAGCCTCCTTCTCCCCGTGTGCATCATGTGTGCACAAAATAGCTATATTTGCTTAATTAGTTACTGAAATTGCTCTTTATTAATCACCACAGCTGTTATATTTGCAGCTGAAGGAAGACTAGCCTTTTGGTAAAAAAAGAAAGAAAGAAAGAAAGAAAAAGTGCCTTGCAGCAAGACAAAAGCACAAAGTCTGAGAAGATTCTGGCATTAAAAGAAAAAAGCTTCTAGGTAAATGAATGCTTGTTTTCTTTTTAAGGCCTCTAACCAAGATGGGATGCCTTCAATATTATGTCATTTTTGCTGAGTCTATTCTATATCATCCACTCCTCTGTTTTCACCATTCTATACCTATAATCTATGCCCATAACTTGCCCACTATTCTATGCCCACCATTCTATGCCCATAATATACCACTGGTCTTTCTTCAACAGTATAACTGTTTTTTCAAATAATAAAGATGCATGAACTTCAACTCCCAGAAATACCCAATCAGCATGCTTGATGGAAATCCACATATCTTAAAAGTTATCAAGTTTTGAAAAGTACTGAAATATTTATTTATTTATTATTTATTTATTTATTTTGACGCATTTCTATGCCATCCAACTCCCAAGGGACTCTGGGCGGCTTACAACAAAGAATAAAACAATGCGAACAATCCCATTAAAAATGTTAAAGAGAAAAACATTAAAACATTAAAAACTTTAAAAACGTTAAGACACACGCACTCCAATTCGTGGCGGGTCTTGCAAGATCATTATAACAAGATTGATGGCCCCAGGCCTGCCAGAAGAGCCAGGTCTTCACCGCTTTGTGGAAGGCCAATAGGGTGGGGGCAGTCTGGACCTCAGGTGGTAATTGGTTCCAGAGAGCCAGGGCAGCCACAAAGAAGGCCCTCCCCTGCGGGCCCGCCAGCCAACATTGTTTAGCTGATGGGACCCGGAGGAGACCGACTCTGTGGGATCTTACCAGTCGCTGGGAGCTATGTGGTAAAAGGCAGTCTTGAGGATAGCCTGGCCCTGAGCCATATAGGGCTTTAAAGGTAATGACCAACATCTTGAATTGCACCTGGAGACCAATAGGGAGCCAGTGCAGCTCGTGGAGAATTGATGTAATGTGAGTGTACTAGGCGCACCCACTATAACTCTCGTGGCTGCATTCTGGACCAACTGTAGTCTCCGAACACTTTTCAAGGGTAGCCCCATGTAGAGCGTGTTGCAATAATCCAACCGTGAGGTGACAAGGACATGAGTGACTGTGAGGAGAGCCTCCTGATCCAAGTAGGGTCGCAACTGGTGCACCAGACGAACCTGTGCAAAGGTCCCCCTAGCTACAGCAGTCAGATGTTGTTCCAGACTCAGCTGTGAGTCTAGAAGGTGTTAGGATTCTATATGGTATATATAATGTTAGAACCAGTTGTCCAG
>WNWU01014472.1:0-24041 GCA_012654045.1 Ptyas mucosa | reverse complement strand
GTGCAGTTACTCTGCTGGTTGGTAAAACAACATCAATATCCTTAACAGAAGGACACCCAAATTGTGAGCCCGTTCTGAGGGGGGGCATTTTCTCATCCCCCAGAAGCAGAAATAATTTGATGATGAACATATAATTCTCAGGTGGTGTCCTGCCCAGACAGACCTGCCTGCATCAGATATATTCAGAGCAAGTCCTTTCATAATTGTTTGCTCTGTCTTAGCTTGTTAGCATTTATAGTCTATAGTAGAACAACATTTTTCTGTAGAGATAGTATAATATGGGAAATCTACAACCAGGTCTGAAATTGTATAATTGCTAATTTTTCAAATAATACTATCAAGTTTGTTTGGGAAGGCAGTTCTACATCTGCCACTAGATACTGTTATATTGTTCATACATGATATTAAGCCAACCCAGATCACTTAGCATAATCTGCATTACATCTGTCCTAAGCACAAAGCAGGACCTAAAAGAATTTGCAGAATTTGACAGGGAAGCACAATCAAAGTATACATTAAATTGTATCGAAGATAGGTAGATAGATAGATAGATAGATAGATGATAGCTAGATGATAGACAATATGAAAGAAGTAAACATGTACCCATTTAACAGACATGTAACCCTACACATTCACAAACAAACAGAAAAGTCACACATTAGGTAAATGTATTGTATTTCTGTGCTTTTTGACATATTCCAGGGGCTATTGGAATTTGTGTCCAGTAACGGCTGCAGTGGTTTCAATGGTTGGGTGTCCCTTTGCTCAGTTTCCTGATTGACCTCAATTATTTTCTTTTGGCTTGGAGGTGGGAGCTAAAGCACATAGGTGGTGATATGCAGCAACGGGAGTTTACACAGGGAAAGTAGAAGCAGGTTGGTATTATCTGGCCAACCACCAATTTTATTTGAGGAGGTCAGGTACCTTAGCCTGATTGGCCTCAGAGCCATCTTGCTCTGTGACTTCACTTGTCATACTAGAAAGATCTGTTTTGCCTACTCCATTTTGCTGCTGCTCTGTGATGTTTGTTTATCAGTAGAACCAGCAGAAGATGCCGCAGAAGGCAGAATCTACTCTTTGCCTGGATAGCGTAAGCACCATAGCTAGCAAGGTAATAATAAAAAAAACCCCTCCACTTATTTCTTCACACAGAGAAATGGTTACAGCCCACAAAGCCCTGGAACTTGGGATTTAGCCTTTAGACTGACTGGTCTTGGGCTTCTCTGTTTCATCTACAGCCTACTTTGTGGCCTGAGTCCGAAAGTTGGCCTAGTTCAGGGATCAAAGAATCAGTGTTTATAACTTCTTTCTAATCAGGCATTAGAGGGTGGCTTTTGGTACCCTACGTAAATGAAACTCCCATGGTGAATTCTTGGATCAGGCAGACATGACCAGGCAGTGATAAAAGCTGATTGTAGCTTGTTGGATTGTCATACTGACAGTAACAGGCACAGAACAAACCCTCAGTCCCACAGAGGGACTCACTGACAGAGCTCAAAATGTCAGGCCAG
This sequence comes from Ptyas mucosa, assembly GCA_012654045.1. Classification (NCBI taxonomy): domain Eukaryota; kingdom Metazoa; phylum Chordata; class Lepidosauria; order Squamata; family Colubridae; genus Ptyas; species Ptyas mucosa. Next base: position 22,530 of record WNWU01014472.1, on the reverse strand, counting down.
TAGCAGGGAGGAAGTTTCCTTCTAGACAGAGTAGAACACTTCATCTGTAAGAGCAGGCATCCTGGCTTGGGAATTCTTGGAACTGAAGTCAACACACCATAAAAGTGGCCAAAGTTTGAAAACCTTGGGTTAAGGTATGCAAAGAAGCTTTCTGCGCATTGAGATGGAACATATGAAGGAGAATGAACTACAATTTCATCAACTTCATCAGGTAGTAGAACAAAACTAAAGCCAAGTAGTGTGGTTGTGTTATTTCAGAGCAGAATTACGAATTTCCCAGCAAGAGCAGTTTTAGCAAACGTTTCTGAAGCCAGGGTTATGTAAGCATTTAACATGTTTGTTTTTAAGTAAAATGATACAATTTGATCACCAAAGTGTTGAAGAAAAACAGAGCATACGCTGAAAAGTTCTGACAGCTATGATACAATGGACTGACTTCAGGCTCAAAAGAATAGAAACAGTGGGGTAAAATGAGAATAAGGCACACTTAATGTCAACTTGAGAGACAGTAGGGCCACTGAATTTTGGCAGTGTATACAAAGAGATATACTTTAAGAGGGATAATATGAAGCAATGCACACAGACAAGCTTGTGGAGTCAAGGCCTTTAGGCAGGAAGTATTCACACCAGTGTCTGATTGCTGTGGGACAGAGAGTCCTGCACAACAGAACAAACTTACCTGGACACCATAAAATCCTCAGAATGTTTTAGCCATTGCCCATGCTGCCTGGGATTTCCAACAATTATTACATTTATTAGGGCACCCAGATTCTGAAAAATATTCTCTTAATGTTTACATTCCATACGAATTACCATTATGAGAAAAACCTTTTCAGTAACATTGCTGTGCTTCTTATGGCTTATGGCTTATAAAGAAAGCCATAAATTAGAACTGGGTGTGAAGAAAAAAAAGCATTCAAATGAGAAATTGGAGTATGCAATTCCTTTCTTTTATCTAATGTAACTGGCAGAATGGCCTAGATTTTCCCTTACAAAATATATTGTTTATCACATATCTTCCGTGAATACAGGCAGAACTTCACACATCCCAGGGTCAATGTGTAATAAGAGATGAGAGTTTTTATTTCTTATAGTTACACTTCCTGGGCTGCTAGAAACCACAATGACCCACTTCCCTGGAAGTTTTTTTTGTAGGTTCTCATCCTTCTGTTTCAAATGTCAAAATTCCACCTCAAGATGTATTCCATATACTGTACGAGTTATATGGGTGACATGTGATTGATGGATCCAAGTCTTCATTCCACCCTGTCTCCTAATTTTACAAATTGAATATTTTCTCCTTATTAAAGACTGCCTGTTGTATAAACATAATCCTTGTTTCATTTAATGCAAGTAGTCCTCGATTTCCGACACAATTGATCCCAAAATGTATGTTGTTAAGTGAGACATATGTTAAGTGAGTTTTGCCCCATTTGCCACAGTTGTTAAGTGAATCTGGCTTCCCCATTGACTTTGCTTGTCAGAAGGTCGCAAAAGAGGATATGACACCAGGACAGAGCAATGGTCATAAATATGAACCAGTTCCCAAGCATCCAAATTTTGATCCCATAATCATATGGATGCTGCAAAGATTGTAACTTTGAAAAACAGTCATAAATCACATTTTTCAGTACCATTGTAACTTTGAATGGTCACTAAATGAAGTGTTGTAAATCGAGAACTACCTGTGTAACATTATTATTATTATTATTATTATTATTATTATTATTATTATTATTATTATTTACATTTATATACCGCTCTACTCCCGAAGCACTCAGGGCGGTGTACAGTCAAACAATAAAATACATATAATACAAATATTTAAAGATTGTTTAAAATACAATTAAATAATTTGGTCCTGAAACAAAATTTAAAAACCCCAATTTATAAGATTAAAATTTAAGAATTTAAAAGTAGTTTAAAAAGTAGGAGTCCTGGTAGCGCAGTGGATTAATTCACTGTTATTAAGATCAGCTGCTTGCAATTACTGCAAGTTCAAATCCCACCAGGCTCAAGGTTGACTCAGCCTTCCATCCTTTCTAAGGTAGGTGAAATGAGGACCCAGATTGTGGGGGCAATAAGCTGACTTTGTATAAAATATACAAAAGTATGAAGGCTATTGCTTAGTGCATTGTAAGCCGCCCTGAGTCTCCGGAGAAGGGCGGCATATAAATAAATAATTAAAAAAAGAGGTTAGTCCAGGCCAGCCTGCTGGAATAGAAACGTTTTGAGGGCACAGCGGAAAGCATGAAGTACCGGGGTTGTCTGTATCTCCGGGGGGAGCTTGTTCCATATGGTCGGTGCCCCCACATAGAAGGGTCTCCCCCTGGGGGCCGCCAGTTGACACTGTTTGACCGACGGCACCCTGAGAAGCCCCTCTCTATGGGAGCGTATTGGTCGGTGAGAGGCTACTGGTGGCAGAAGGAGGTCTCGTAGATACCCCGGTCTTAAGCCATGGAGCGCTCTAAAGGTGGTAACCAAAACCTTGAAGCGCACCCGGAAGAACACAGGGAGCCAGTGCAGCTCGCGCAGGAGGGGTGTCACATGGGAGCAACACGTCACTTCCATAACGACCTGCGCGGCCGCATTCTGGACCAACTGGAGCCTCTGAGTGCTCCTCAAGGGGATGAAGTCAACTCCTTCAAGTTGACTTCAACTTCTGATCACTTCAAGGAATGTTTGTGAGCTTCTTAAAAAGTGTTTGCCATTATTTTCTTCCAGGATGATTTTTGACTTCATAATCTAGTCTATAATCTTGGTATTTTTGGTGGCTCTATCCAAGTACTAAACAGGACTTGCCCCATTAAGTTTCTGAAGATCAAGCAAGGACGGGTGTGTGCTGCCATCTAGCTAGGATCCTTTGAGTTTTAAAATTGTATAATTTATTTAAAACAAGGATAGGCATACAGACCTTTTTTAAAAAAAAAATCCTGTAGAGGATGGGAAATTCACTTGGTGATCCAATGTATGTGGACAGGGGCAGGGTTTCAGAGTTTGAGGGATTAGTGTTTTTGATGAACAAATGTAAAAGGAGACCTATAAACACATCCCAAAATGGAGTGGTAGAGAATTGCTCTTCCTTTTGGTTTGCCACTTTGGGCATTTTTTCTTCAGAGTTAAAAAAAAGGTTGGGTCTTAGTTTCTTTGTATGTTGCCCCCTATCCTATTATTTCTACGTCCTTCTCCTAATTTTAACAAGACTTTTTAATTTGAAACTTGGAATATGACAGCAGACATTTGACAATTAAAGGATTTTTCTCTTTCTATGTAACTATGATTAAGCAGAGCCATATAATATAGATGAAATTCAGTCAAAGCGACTGGGAATTTAACCCAATAAATAGTTTTCTTCCAGATGGAAATACAGCTTCTTCCTCTTCCTCATCCGTAGACAGTAGTGAACTGAATAATGGCCAGAAATGTATATTCTAACATCAAAAGCTGAAACTCTTGCACTTTTATTTTATATAGTAAAATGTATAGTTTGCATTTATTCCTTTTCTGGTCTCCAGACTAGGAGCCAGCAAAGTTTGGCACTGATTTGTGTTTTTTCAGTGGGTTTAAATGGTTTAGTCAAGAGTTTTATGGCATTCATTTTATTGCTTAAATTCCTCAAAGTTTTCCCCAAAGGACCCTAGGGTATCCATTTTTGGAGTATGCTCTTGATATAGTATACAAAGCATGGCATAATCCTCAAACCACAATAATTATGCAGTTATGACACTACAAATGTCTACATAGCTTTGCAAGGGTATATTCTGCCAGCAAACTTGAAATCTCCTCCAAGCTGGTGCCCTCTATATTTTTGGCACTAAAATCTTAAATAACCTTTTTTTACAGCTATGAAGAAAATTAGCAGATATTTTTCTAATCGGTGCATCGTATATAGTTGAGCTTTTCCCCAATTTGGCACACCTCAAGGTAAAGGGAGTGCCAGAATTCCCACCTCCCAGAAAATGACCAGGCTGGCATAGAAATTCTGAACTCTGTACTGCTCATACATTTGGAGGGCACCAGGTTGAAGAAAGCTGTACCGTGGCATTCCAGGTGTTCAGACAATTCTTTCATCCTGGCCATACTGTGAGGTATGTTAGAATTAGTACATACATGGGGCTAATACTGTATGTAAGCCTTTGCCCACAGCAATGAAGCCCTATCTATTAAAAAGGATGACTTTGCTGTCCCTAAAATCTGAAGGATCCTTACTTTTTACCTTATTACCACCTTTGGATGAACAATTGGCTATCCCCCCAGATATTGGGCTAGAATGGGGATTCAGCTGTGAGGTTGTTTGGTCTGGTGCCTGCAGGAAGGATGGTTTTGCTTTTATTCTTGTTTTTATTGATGGTTATGAGCTGCTTAGGATCAGTATACAAGATAGGCATATAAATTTGAAAATAAATAAAGAATATAGTTTAGGCTGCAATCCCGCACACACCTAAGATTACACTCCAATAATCTGGTTAGGCTTTACTCTGCACTTTATCCCATAAACTTTCCTGCTAAATATTAGCTCTAGTCAGAAACCTTTGTTTCTAAAGTTGCTTCACCCAAAACTTGCTCAATAGAATCCAAGACATTGGGCTTCAACTCTCATCTGAAATGTAAAAACAAGTTAACTGAAGCAAGGACTATCACAATCTCCCTAAAGTTGGTGCCTTATAGGAACGTTTGACTGTAACCTCTATAATTTCCAACCAGAACCGCTGCTGTACACAGTTGATATAAGTTATAGCCCAATAGACCCAAAGCAGTAATTCCCAACTTGTGACCCAGGAATAACAGGGAATCTGAGGGAGTAGTACAGATGGAACTGATTACAATATATAAAATGGGACAACTGTAGATATTTGAACCACATATCCAATGATTTGTTTTCATACAAAGTAGTTTTATTTCTCCCTTCTTTGGTATTCATATTTATATTGTAAATTCTTACTGTAATTTACACAGGAAAATATGTTCATTCTTTAGAAACATAGAAAACTGACAGCAGAAAAAGATCTAGTGGTATTTCCACTTATGCTCCCTAGAGAATGAACAAAACAACTAAAACTGTATGAGGGATGGTCTTCATTATAATGATCTGGGAGAAATGGAAGACTTTGTTGGAAGAATAAAAGACCAAACCATGCCTCTTGCACTGACTGGGAAGTTGTTCAAATCCAGAGAAATTAAATGTTAATATATTCTTCAAGCACTCAATGATCTGGGAGGACTGGACACACCGGTAATAGAAGAAACAACATTGAAATGTGCTTTGAAAGGTACTTTTCAGAGAAATATGAACACTTTTAAAATAATTATGATTTTTAAACTTTTTTTCTTGGCTGTTTTTTGTTTTCTTTGATTTTTAAGGTATTTTGATGATTTCCAGAGTTTTCATTTAATAAAAATTGGATGGTATCCTGAGAGCTATTAGCTATAAAGTGACTAATAAATATTTGAAATAAGAAATAAATCAATTTGCAGAGGTTTTATGAAGTTGCTTTTTACAACAAATGGAAAAAGACTTGCCTCATTTTCAAACTATTGGCTGTTTAAACTTCCATTTGAAGCCTTTAGTTCATCTCTAAGAGATTGAAATAGCATCCATTCAAAAGTCATTGACAAACTTGGAAGAAAAAAAAAAGCAAATTATTAAGGGTTTTCTCAGCACCCAGCTAGAATGGAATCAAGTTTGAATCTCTACATTTAATTTACTGCACTACTGCTTCCCTTTTGCTTGCAACATGCAGCAGGTATATTTAGTTCATCCCTCTCTTCCTAACTACCTCTTTTCCTTAGGCACAAAGGTTCTCATTGCTTTTTAGAGTTCCCAATGGTTGCTTTAATCACATATATTTTTCACTGAAGAAACTTTCTTATCTGTATCTGGGTCATTCATTTTCATGAGCAGATACCAAAACAGCTAATTTTATTATAGCATAGTCAGTCTACTATGTGAAACTCCTCAGGAAGTTTGCAAATATACCCAGAAGAGAAATCTGGTTGTGGAAAGGAAAATACTCTAGAAACAAACCAACTTGGCACAGCTTTTCTTTTAAGGATACATTAGGTGGTACCTACAGTATACAGATAATTCTGTTTTAATGGTTTAGTTGATCAAATGCATTTCAGTCAATCTATAAGAAGATGAAGGAGGATCCTTTGTCTAGATGACTGTTAACCAGACAAAGCTTTTAACATGCCTCAGTTATGTAATGCAGGAGATGGACTTTATGCTCTAAACATCAAAATTGGTTCAAGAAAAGAAAGACATCATACCATGTCTAACCACACCTAGAACATTCAAAAATTGTAAAACTTTTATTTGATTATGAGGTATTGCTAAGATGATTTATCTATTATCATTCCTATATTATATACCAAATAAAATATGTACCTTATAAAAATAACAAATTTTTAAATACACTCAGTGAAACAGTGATGCTAATTAGTGATCCAGCAAACTCAGTCAAAATATAAACTGCCAGTGTTGTACTGTAGTAACACTCTATATGTTTACATAAAATGTCTAAAAACCTGCTAAAAACATGGACTGCACTGCTCATAGTCCACTTCAGCAGTAAAAAGTAAATGCATTCATATTACAAAAACAAAAACAAAAACCCAGTTGCCCCTAACCAAAGTTTAAGATGCATATATATGCCCTCTTAAGACTAAAATTCAATATGCTGTTTGTGATTTTTCCATCTGCAATACTGCAAATAGTGCTTTATTGAAAATTCTACCTTGTGCAGGGCTGCTGTTCACTGGGAAATTTGTTAAGCATCAGTTATTGTTATTCTGTTAAGCTCTGCAAATAAAACAGCTGGAACCACAATCAAGCAGGACTAATGGGTAGCTGCAGGAAGGTAAAAGAGTGCTCTCCAGGAAGGCAATTCTGAAAAACGGTAGGTGAATGCCAACCCTGATACAGTAGAAAAAATAGACTGGAAGGAGGAAGATCAGTTTTGGGAAAGGAGAGGGGACCAAAATCAGATTGATAGGGATCTATTACTTCTAGTCCTGGAAGGAAAAGAAGAATAAGCAGCAGGAAATTTAATCACTAAAAATATTCCTTTTTCAAAGTTTAAGAGGTGCTTGTGAAATTGAAACAACATAATTTTGGACAATCATTTTTTTTCAGCAGACATAAATTACTTGGCAGAGTATTTTTAACTGTGGGATGCTTCCTGGCTATTCGACCTCACAGCCTGGCTTAAAGCTCAAGAAGTCATCTTTCCTAGAGTTGCCTGTACAACTGACAAAGTATGAATCTGTGGGTGAAGTCTTCTTTTGGAGAGGGGAGCTTGGGTGGGGGTAGCCAGAGATTAGCTATCCTTCCGAAAAGGGAGTCTCCTTTTATCCTTAGCAGCATTCCTTTTCCTCTTCTTGCTCAGGAAACTCTCCAGCTTCCCACTTTTCTTCAGATTTTTGTATTTCTCAGCAAGTTCCAATTTCTGTATTTCAGCTGTAGATGTCAAGAAGGGATGGAGATTTTAATTCAAGTCATAATATCCCAAGCAATTATTTTCTATAATCTACTATTTTTGCTTGCCAACATAATCTTTCAACTTGGTGCTATAAATCATGTGATACAGGTTAGTAACTAATTGCTATGAAAATAACATATAAAAACTCATTTAAGTACTGGCAGTGGCTATCCTAAACCACTCCTCATTCAATACTTTTGAGAATAATTCAATAATTTAGAAAATGATTCAATAATTTATCTAATCTAGAGAAAGTAAATGCTGTTGGTGTGGGCATGTTGGATGCCACACTCATACACTGTTTGCAGCAGAAACGGTGCTACCACTCGATCCAACCTTTGTAACAGATGCCATCAAGGGCTCCACTGACTTGGTGATGATGATGATGAAGATACACACAAATAAATTCCTTATTCTTCAATTTGTACAAATCAACTAGTATAAACAGGTCTTCTAATATTTACTATTAATACAGGAAGGGGATCATATTAAGGTTAAGGTCGGTAGAGCAGCTATTATCCTAAGTGGGAAAAGCTTACATTTCTTTAAGAAGAAAGGCTTCTTTCCTTGCTTGGCCAACTCTCTTTGCTGCTTCTTGAATGCCAGGGAATTTTCTCTCTTCTTCTGGCATTTTCTCTGTGCTTCTTCCTGTTGTGCCTAAGGAACAACGAGGGGCAAGAAACAAAGATGTTGTATTTTTCCTCTCCCCAATTTTATTTGCCTCATGGTTTTATGATCAATGCTCTCTATAGCTTTGTTTCTGCCAGTTGCCTGTACTTCAGAAGGGTAAACAGGCTGTTTAAATTCTTTTTGGCACCAACTCACCATTCGCTTAAGGAGCTGCTGCAATTTGTTCTGCTCTTCCACATTTTGGCTTTTCTTCAGTTGCTTCTGAATAACCTGCAAAATAGGAAAGCACCAACTCTCTAGGGATACCTGTTTTCATTCTGAAGGAAGAAATGCAGGACACTGTTACATTATTACCTCTTTCTCCTTCTTCCTCACATCATTTAAGAAACTATATGTTTTTTCAAATATTTCTGATTTATATTCCCCAGAGAGGTCATCAAAACGAGGATCTCTGGACACCTGTGGAGGAGGAAATGGATCAATACTAGCATCTCAGCAATGTCAGAAAATATTTGTATGTTCTAGGAAGCCCATGCTATGGAAGCACGATACCAGTCTGGCCATATTCCTTTCTCTCATTTCATCCTCTTCAGCATTTTGCTTTTGAAATTAAGAAACCAAAGTTATTCATTTCTTCCAAATAAGTTTCATGCTCAAATATTCAAATATTCCCCCAGTATTTTTATCGCTCGTTCTTTTTTTTTTTAACCACAAAGATCTGTTTTGTCTGTTCCAACACAAGAATACCCACCTTTTTCTTAACGGGCACGACTTGCCGCAAAAAAGGTACTGGCAGTTTGGCTGAAGTTTCCAAAGGCCTGCAAAACAGGAAAATAAACACAATCTTTTGGGTGGAAAAAAAGATTCATGGGATTTTACATATTTGTGGCTACATTCTTAAAACTACTTCTCTGAATATAATAAATAAGTATCAATGGGCATCAGGACACAAAATATATGCTTGTAATTGTTTTTGTGAGTCAAATGTCTTTCATTCACTAGGCTTTAGAAGGACTGAATAGCCATAGTATACAGGCTTCGCTAAGAACGTGTTTCACAGAGGCAGCTTTGTATTGATCAGATAAGAATTGTTCTGTTAGTCAGTGGCCTGGTGTAACCTAATAGCCCAGACAGCTTCCTCCAAGCTCACACAGCTGTGCTTTGCAAAGAAGTTTCTAGCTTAAGCAAAGCTGGCAAGACTCTGTGACTAATAAAAGAAATCGAACTATATCCTTCAATATGCTTTTAGGATTTGCTGCATCCATAGTACTGAAATCACTTCTCGTCAACTGCCTATCTTCTCCTTCATAAAGAACTTTGAAACAAATTGCCCTATAAGGCATCTAGTCCAAGGGGTTGTCAGCTGGAATTCCCTGAACCTTGCAGAAAGGAGACACTTGCAAAATCCAGTAATATCTCAGAATGTTAAGACTCCAAGACATAAAACTAACAACCTCTGGCTACATTACAGCCGTTTCCAGGAAGACCGGCTCTTCAAGGTTACTTCTAAAAAAATTGATAATTCTAATTTTTTGAAGTGTGAGCTGTCCTCTTCCTTTCCTGCTGGCCATTATAAAAAATTCAGAATTTCTTTTTTCTTCAACCCTATCATTTAAATTTTAAGTTTGAAAGCATGAGTTTTGGATGATCTAAGGTCCTATTTATTAAAGAGCAGGACAAATGTATTTTAAATAAATAAAATCTAGCTTTAAGGGAAGAATATGCCCAGCCCCTTAAAACTCTTAAGAGGGGAGATTAAAGAGAAAACACTGTTAATGTAAGTCTGACTTTAATATCTTACAGTACAGTTGACATCAAGAAGCTCACTAGCTTCAGAAGATACCATCTGTTATAGTTACAACTCTGTTAGTAATTCTCTTAGAATAGCTGTATATTCAATTAGTGTATATCAGTTTTCTAAACCTCTTGCTACATATAATCAGTCTACAGAATTTCAGTTGATAAATGGCCTTCCTTTTAACTAATGATTGATTAATCATTAGATTCAAATGCATGGCAATCTACGAAAATACCAAAACTTTTTTGAGGTGATAGAGGAAATGCAGTCTGTCTGTCTGCTGAATTTTAATTTGTCTGTCATTATCAAAAGGGAATTCATGATTTAATTTTCCTTTTTAAAATTCATAATGCAAGCCTATATTGTCTTGAGAAATAAGGACATGGATCTCTATTTTTTTCATTGTTGATTAAAACTAGATTCACCACATAAATTACACATGTAAACTTAAGCATTGTTCTATATAGTAAATTCTAGTGAGCTTTACAAACTTACTATATAGTAAACTTACAAACCCTACAAATTTACTGTACTGTATCCAATCACTTTTACAACTTTTACAACCCAAACAATGCAATAAATTTCCCTGACAGTTTTTTTAGGCCGTGGGTAAGACACTGCAAAATTAGTAATAGGATTAGGATTTCATTTCATTTCGATTTTGATTTAATTACATTTAATGTGTGATTTAATGTGATTTCTTCCTACTAAACTATTTTCACTTTCTGATGTAATAAAAATAGAATTTGATAATAACTTTTCGAGACTTCTGGGTGTCCCACCTAAGTTTTGAGGAGACCAAATGTCAACCTGAAGCAACAGATTATGCAATTGTGATTTAAAGCATACTTCAGAGGGGGAAAATGAACTCAGATGACCAATTGTTGTTGTTGTTGTTAGTTGTAAACCATGACCAATCCATCACGACCCCATGGACAACGTTCCTCCAGGCCTTCCTGTCCTCTACCATCCTCTGGAGTCCATTTAAGCTCATCCCTACTGCTTTGGTGACTCCATCCCAGATGACCAATGCACCCCATCAAATCAAATCCTATCTTCCAGTGCTCCCTATCAAAGCAAGGAGAAAGCAAAGGGAACCTCTATGCTGTCTTTAGCTAAATAAGTTTCATAGTCAGATACTACCTTTCCCTGGAAGCATATACAAACCATCTATATTTGATCCTTGGCAATTATCTCCTTAGGCAAGGAAATTGAGGGACTGAAGCAAAGGATCATTTCAACTCTATTAATTTCCTATGGGGACAAGTTTTATAGATACTACAGACTAATTCTTAGTCTTGCCCTATTGTTTTAGATACCACTGCCTAACAATTCTTTTGTTGTTCTGTTAATATAAGAATAATAGTGTATGAATATGAAAAATGAAGGAAGTATTTTAATTCTATTGGCATAGTTAGATTCTAGTAGACTGATTGTATTTCAGTAATTCCACTCTCTGTGGCAAATTAATTAATACAATCAGAGTATTGAGCAGACAAAAACACTAATAAAAAGCATTCAGACTGTGAATCTAATTACATGCTTTTATCGTTCCGTTTCCTTTCTACCTGCATTATCTATTGAGAAGATTTCATTTTTCTTAGAAGTGAAACGGCAAAATCTGTAACTCATTACAGGGATGAAAATTTCAAACAGAAGTGACTCCTCCGATTGAAGGTGGATTTTCATATTTAGCGAGAGGCTTCTTTTTTAACGTGACTCCCTAGGAAGTATGTTTAGATCAGAATTTATATTCATTTAAGTAATTTTTTTTTGCAGAAAACATTACACTGAAATGACACAGTTTGACAGTTATATAAACTACACTCAAGATTTTTTAAAAAAGTAAATGTGACTTCCATACGTTTAGGAGGAAAGCTTTTGTACTGATAAAACGTTTGCAGCACCTGCTTCCAAATCTTTAAAGAAGCCAGAACATCTTCTGCGCTTGCACAGCCTCAGGAAAATATGCACTGAGGAGACCCCTTAATGCCTTAGAGGACATTAGGTCATAAAAGATAGTAGCACACTGGATTTTGTGTGAAATCCATTCTTCACAGCAGAGACTATAGGCATTCTCTGGGGAGGGCTTCTTTTAAACTGGGTTCTACAGGCCTTCCGGGGTCCCGGAAGGACTAAGCGGGAAAAGAACTCTCAAATTCAGTGATGCCGGACACCCCCAAACATCTATTCTTTTCCTCTCATTGGCTGCATGTCATCAGTATTTGTCACCCCCGCTATTTGTAGTTGGTCTGGGAAGCAGGTTCTGGCTGCCTTTCCTTCATTCCACTTTTCTTTCTTCCCACATGCACGAGCATACAACTGAACTTCTTGCCTGCCTCCAAACTCCAACAAACAATTTCCTCATCAGTCCATTTTTTTCTAATGGACAGCTGAAAACAGAGCTAGAAATCCAGGAGTTTCTAACTTGACCCAAGAGCAATTTTGGTGAGTCTCTCCTTCTTCGCTTCCCATTTTGCAAACCACATTTGGATATCAATAAAGGAGAATATTTGTAGCTCAGGGTTAAAATGAGGGGTCCTTTGTGCTTTCTGAGCTTGCTTGTTTTCTTGCAGACATTTCATTACCCTAACTAGATAACATCATCAATGTTAGTAAGGAGCAGTGATGTTACCTAGTTAGGGTAATATAACGTCTGTGAGAAAACAGCAAGCTCAGAGAGCACCAAGGACAAACCCACCCACTCCCATATTTGTGTATGCATGTGTGTGTCTGCAAGAGGCCAGCTTAATCATCAAGGTGACATCTTGTGCATACCAACTTAAAATTAAATCCAACTGAGCCACATGGGAATTAATAAAGCAATCTTTGTTAAATTCAATCTTTGTTATTTTTTTTTTGGTAAAAGCAAATATTAATTTTGCATTTTATAATAAACACCTTTCTTTTCATTTTGTTGCCAATTTTCTATCACTCATGTCTTGCCTCTTGATTAAGTGTTCTGAGATCTATTTTTTTTAACCAACATGTTTTGAAAAACCCTTGTTCTAGTGGGATCTCTCTCTCATTCGCTCCAGAAGCATATATTTCACCAACACCAAAGAGATATATTACCACCAGGGAGATATAGCTCAAGTCATAAAGAAAACTATGACAAAGATATCTAAAAGGTATAAATAAATGAATTAACTGTGAACCATATATGATTTGCCGTAAGTATCTTGCCTCCCTTTTCAAAATAATAATGGGTGGTCAGAATCCTCTGCCTCTGCTGTAGAAAATAAATCTTTATGGTAAGTCTAATGCAGGCAGTCCTTGACTTATGACCACAATTGAGCCAAAAACTTCTGTTGTTAAGTAAGACATTTGTTAAATGAGTTTTGCCCTATTTTACAACAGTTCCCGCCACAGTTGTTAAATGAATCACTGCAGTTGATAAGTTAGTAACAGAGTTGTTGAGTGAATCTCAATGGCTTCCCCACTGATTTTGCTTGTCAGATGGTCACAAAAGGTGATCACATCACTCAAGGACACTGCAACTGTCATAAATATGAATCAGATGCCAAGTGTCCAAGTTTTGATCATGAGCATGAGGATGCAGGAAAGGCTGTAACTGTGAAAAACGGTCATAAGTCATTTTGAACAGTCACTAAATGAACTGTTGTAAGTCGAGGACTATCTGTATATTCCTTTTCTACTATAAGGTAAAAGTAAAGGTTCCCCCGCACATGCGTGCTAGTCATTTCTGGCTCTAGTGGCAGTGCTCATCTCTGTTTCAAAGCCAAAGAGCCGGTGCTGTCCAAAGATGTCTCTGTGGTCATGTGGCTGGCATGACTACATGCAGAAGGCGCACGGAGTGCTGTTACCTTCCCACCAAAGTGGTCCCTATTTTTCTACTTGCATTTTTTTATGTGCTTTCAAACTGCTAGGTTGGCAGAAGCTAGGAGAAGTAATGGGAGCTCACTTCGTTATGTGGCACTAGGGATTCGAACCGCTGAACTGTCGACCTTCTGATCAACAAGCTCAGCGTCTTAGCCACTGAGGCACGGCGTCCCCTGATGAGCTACAGCGTCCCCTGATTTTCTACCGTGGCATCCTATAATAGTACATACTAAAGTTATCCATGAATATGGACTATAGGTTTAAATGGGTACCATTTCTTCTAAAGAATCATTTTTTCAGCATCTTCCTGCTGAAGGATGTTTGTTTTAGGAATATGAGTTCAGCTTCAGTATTCATGAAGAATAGCTAACTACCGTAGGTCTCTTAAGAGATTGTTAGCATCAAAGATAACAAGGCAGCTGTGCTTGTGGTGGAATGGGGCAAAATGATGGCAGAAATGCATGTAATTTCCCCTGACTAGGGTCTCTCTGAGGGAAACTCCTCAGCATCACTGAATTTACAAAGCATCTGTGGGATCTTTAGAGAGTTAGATTCTGAGGAGAAGGAACATCCACTGGAAGGGACAAACATGGATTGTTGCCAATCATATCGAGGCTATACAGATTATCATTTAGCTGTCTACTACCAAAAAACATGAGATTCAAATGGCTGATTTGAAGAACTGATATAACTGGGTGCTGTATGATCTGTTTTCTCTCCTTTGCAGGAAGATTAAGCCTTTTTAAACTTGTTGCCAATAACAGTGACCAAGTAGTGTAGTAGCTGATTGAAGGACACTCTAGTTTGTTGATCAAAAAACCCAGGTCCTTGAAATGTCTACACCAGGATCTGGATATCCTTTGAATAATCAAAGATAATTTTATCAACAGGTTATGGAGGTAGAAATATATGTGTATTTTCAGAAATCTGATCTACAACAGTCACCATAATCTTTGCAAATACTCTGGAAGCTGGAACAGGCTGAATAGAGATGCCTTGAAAAGATAATGGGTGTCTTAAGAGTCACATCTCAGGAACATACTGTGGGATGAATTGACTCTGTATGTATAAGTCCAGAGCATTTTTTTCTGGGAACACACAGTTTATCTCAGGGTTTCCATCTGGCACTTGTGCTATTTGGTTTAGTTCATACCCAAGAACTTGTGCCACTATGTGTTCCTCTTATGGACAATTAGATATGTAAAGTTAGATGGCATTTGGTCCTTTTGGACTTGGAAGATTGGGTGAAGTAATCTAGGGCTGGTGAATTCTATGGTGTAGCCCTCTTTAAGTTCCATGCATTTCATATGATATGGGTCTACTGATGGGTGAATTGCATTAGACTCCCATGCATATGGAGTTGTTTGCACCTCCCATCCTGCAATGAGAAAAGGTTTTCCCCCAGCATTGGGATTAAAACTGTTGAAATTGTTTGGGGTTCACCAAGATGAGCTGTATTCCTTGTGGCTCAATTATTTTTCTTCGAAAGAAATTGAGAGAAATGTTTGGGATAGTCTGATTCCTGCTGTTTTTGGCTTCATATTTTTGTGTTGGTTAGGAGAATAGCTTTCTTTTAATCCTTAGTCTCAATTAGGACATTATCTAGGGCCTGTCTGAATAGTTTGCCACCCTTGAATGGGCCTGATATGAAGACTGATTTTAATTTAGAGTACTTTCCAGTTCATCAGCTACAGCTGTCTTAAACTGTTATGTTAGCTGTAGTGCCTTTGGCTGAGAACTGCATACTGTTTTCGCCAGCATCTGCCATTAAGGCAGAGACTTTGCTAGCTTGTTCATGCCTTACATGGGCTCCCTATTTTCTAGAGGGATGAATTGAAATAGCTGTTTGCCCCACAGGGTTGAAACTTAGTGAAGATGAACATGGAAAGCCCTTGTGGCCTTAGCTGAAACCCTGCGTGCATTTTATTGTAGAATCTTTGTCTTCAGGACTGTCTAGGTCCAGAATATCTTCCCTGTCTTCATTTACTATTACTCCCAAAACCAGAGCTGTCATGTGAGTATCCACTAAGAAGTCTTAATTAGGTCTAGGGCTACCTATGAAAAGGAGATGGAAGAATTTTCATTTTCTCATTGCCCCGAGAAACTTCTACTCTGCTCTGAGGATTTTGTTAAAGGTGTTGGGGAATAGAAAGCATAAGACAGTAAATAGCTACAGGTAATTTTCGACTTACAATCATTTGTTTAGCGACCAAAGTTACAATAGCACTGAAAAAAATGACTTGAGACCAGTCCTCACACTTATGACTGGTGCAGCATCGACATGGTCATATAATCAAAATTCAGGTGTTGGGCAACCAGTGTGTATTAACAACAGTTGCAGTGTTATGGGGTCATGTGATCACCATCTGCAAACTTTTCAATCCTCTTCCGTCAAGCAAAGCCAATGAGAGAAGTTGGATCTGCTTAGCGACAGCAAGGTTCACTTATATGCAGCTATTTGCTTAACAACAGCTCCAAAAAAGGCTGTAAAATTGAATGTGACTCACTTAACAACCACCTTGCTTAGCAATGGAAATTCTGGTCCCAATTGTTATTGTAAGTTGGAGACTACCTGTACTTGGAAACCACTGCTAATACTGGGTCCAACAAGGAATTTGTTAGGCTCAGGCATTCCAGTTCCTTCAGTCCTGAGGTCCTGCAGACTTTCCTAAGCAGCTGGGAAATTCTGCTTTGTGGAAAAGCCCGATAGATTTGAGATTTGGTTTTGGACTTTATTCTCATCTCGGGAAAATCCCCCTCTTCCCTATCTGACCTGTCTTGAAGGAAAGTATTTGAACATACGTAATAGGTACACCTCATCCTAGGAGTAGGTGCCGTTCCTTGCTTGCTTGGTGGTTTGATTCTTCCCCCTGTGATGGTGGCCTGAACATTGACCTCTGTTGCAAATATCACGTAGCTTATTAGCCACTTATCTGACAATCTAGTCTCCTGAGGAGAGCATAGTAATGAGACAAGAGGGCATATTAATGTGCCATTCAAGGTTAATCAGTTGGCTCACTTCCAGCCATAGGAGAGGACATATTAATGGACAGCTGTCCATGACCCTGCTAGGTCTGTTTTCCCTAGCCTACATTTGTGTAGAAGATATAAAAGGGGGGGGGGGGGGAACTTGGAGATCCATCTAGACTTAGGGAGTTCCTGGCAGAGTAAATGGGCTTTCACATAGCTATTTTCTCTCTTTGGAAGCAATGTTAGTTCTAATCTAAGCCCTGCCTCTGGAGTAAGTGAAGAATGCCCTGCTTCCACTGAAAAAAAAACAACTCCAGAGGTTTCAGTTTGAAATTTGGAAATGGATGAGACAGAATTGATGAAGTATCAGATCACATCTCTTTGGAAAGATTTATGTTGATTGATACCTGGCTTCAGAGCTATGAACAAAAGCTAATGATACATAGCAAATGCGCAGAGATTTGGGGACGATGTTCAAAGAGGCACCAAGCGTTGTATTTCCATTCTTGTCTGCTTTAATGTCTAAATTACTCTTCAGATCAACATTTACAAAACGCACCAAAGCACGAGGAGCTGTGATACAATAGAAGCCAACCAGCCACATAAAGAAGATCAGAGCTGTTCATAAGTAAGAGGAAAAATTGTTAGATCAAGTCAGAAAAAGTAGACTGCTAGATGGATACTTAAGCTTTTAGATCTTTACAGGTTCCACCCAGCTGAGAAAGCTAACCACCATCCTTGTACACTCCTTTCTAGGCTGAATGCATTATACATGTATAGTTTCTGAAAGGTAAACTTACAATTCCTAAGCTCCGCACTAAGTGGAAACATGACATTCAATCTCAAGCATGTTCAACATTTACAGTATTATGGTCTTCATAGTAATGTACTGACTTTGGAGATACATAGCAGAAGTTGTGTTTACCTGTTTTTGCTCAAACATGGCCTCTTCTTTGTTTTTGTGACATCTGGTGGCCTTTTCTTAGATGTCATTTGCTGATAAGCCTTCATCCCAACTTGGTTTCTCATTTGTAACAGCTCCTCAAAAGACATTGAAGACAATTCTGAAGGAAAAGGAAAACACAAAGATATACAGACATACATCAAAGTATCTGAAATATTTACACCAGTCTTTGGCAATCTAAGCACTCTCAGATGTATTGATTTAACATGTGGAATTTTTCAGCATACTACTCAAGTTAGGAAAGCTGATTGACATATTTAGTTATTTATTTTCTCACCACTGCAATCCAGAGACTCTGGGCAGCTTACATAAAGAATCAAATCAAATCAACACATTTATAAGAGAATAAAACAACCTGCACAAAAACCATAAACAATAAAAACAAAAACTGAATGTGGCTTGATAAAATCAGGAGAAGCAGACATGTATTGAATGCTGCAATTCCTTAAACAGAAAAAATTGCTTCCTCCATGTTCTCCAAATACATAGACAAACAGTTAGATAATTTTTTTTCGATCATTGCTTGATAAAATTACAATCAGTAAAATGACAATGCAAAACTATCCCCCAACAACAAGAACTATTAGCAACCATTTGTGGGCAAAGGTTACACCTAATGTAGTAAAATGTGTTACTTTTAGAAAAATAAATATATTTTGATATTTAACCAATAGTTCAGATAAAAGCTATCAAAGGGCCATGCAAATTTAAATAGAAGAGGGGTTATCAACTGGCAATAAATGTCCCTTTAGAATCGGCAATACAGAAGAACATGAGCTGTGGTTTTTATACCTATATCACAGGGGCAATGTCAGGTTCCCTATGGAGTTTTCCTATATTTCCCTTCCAGGACAGCTACGGGGAGCATATTAAATCAAGCTAATGATAAAACTCTCCTAAATTTGGGAACTATGATATGATAGAAACATAAAGCTGGTTTAGTCACTAAAACTTAATCATTTGGAATTATATTGTGATTGAAAATAGCAATCCTTGACCTTCTATATCTTAGTACTGTATTGATCTAACTTGATTAACTCGCAGGTTAAGATGGCATCATTGGAGAAACCATACAAATTCAGTGTCTTTTGAATTACTGTTTCCCAGGAAGGTGATTATTTATTTATTTATTTATTTATTACATTTTTATGTAGTCTCCCCTACAAGGTACTCTGGGCTGCCGTTCATACTGTTATATAGTCATATATAAGCTCTGTGTAGCAATTGTGCTTGGGCTTTAGTTGCAAATAATTTAATTGCAGCAGGGATAAACTGCTCCTCTAGAAAAATAGTATCTTTTCATTGCTGATGCAGATCTCTGTGAACTATGGAATACCTAGTCCACCTGGGCATTTTCGCTTGAAAAACTCTTCCTAGTTACTCTTACATCTATGCACTAGGCATATTAGAGCTATTTTTTCCATTCACATCAGAGCCAGATGAACAGTTCTATGCACAGAGCTGCAGTATTTATACAATATAGCACCATAAGAACTTGTAACACCTCAATAAAACAGGTTATGTGCCTTGGTTAGAGAGCTCACCCCATAACTATATTTGCTTAATTTCATGCAAAATTTCTTATATCAAAAATATTTTCTTGGCTGCTATGATTTCCCTTTAGTACCCCTAGAAGGAAATAACTCTACCAACTAGAAATCAGCAGAAAATTGAATCACAGTCTCAAGGCAGATTTTTCTTTAAATGAAAAGTGATTTTTTAAAAAAATATTATGTTTGTGCCTTAGGTGCCAAATCAAGTATATTCTGTTCACCTGGTCATTTAATAGCTTTTTAAAGGTTTTTAAAAATTATTATTTTACACATCTTAAGCCTTCCCAGATTTGTCTTACTGGCAACAGTAATTTATATTATTGTTATGGGATTTATATAACTTGTCTTAAAGATTAAAATAATGAGAAAGCTTTCTCTAAAATGAACACATTTTTATGGTGATGTTTCAGAAGAAAATTTTATCTTACTTTTTCTAAGCCAAGTCCAATGCTTGTGATTTACTATTATGGCATCAATTAGATATGTCATGTACCTGGCTAACTCTCTTTTAGACAAAGAAAAAAATGTTTAAGGTGACACACTATTTCTAATGATAGCATTCATATATCCTGATACATTACATAGCAGAGATAAATTTTTAAAATATTTTCTGGGTTTCCTACTTTGAGCAGAGAGTTGATTTGCTATCTACCCTTCCTCCACTCCTGAGTGAAGTTTTAATTCATATTTTCCAATTTTTCTGTGAAATGTGAAATGGTAATTCTTAGTCAAAATAATGCAATATTCTGCTGAAATTAACCACTAGAGCTGATTATATACTTGGGATATAAGAATAAAGATGAATTACAATGAATCAAACTGCTGCCTGTTTTAACCAAGTGCTATCTACATCAACTGGCAGATTTTTGTAGGATCAAAGTAAATTTATTTCCCACCTCTTGCCACTCAAGATTAATTTGTGAACTAAAAAAAGCCAATTTGTGATCTTCCTGTGTGTAAGAATACTGCTTCCTCTATATAAAATGTTATGTCCTTATAAGGACATCCGGCCGGGGATTGGTTAATCCTCCGGGCGGGAAAGTTAAACCGCTGTCATTGGACGGCTGGTCTGCCGGAGCGCTATAAAAAGGGCTCCGGCAGCACAGCCGTTCGTCTGTTCTGACTTAGTTAAGAGCTGAATAAAACTTGTTGAACAGACCCCGCTGGTCTTGTCTTCTCTCCTGCGCCTGATCTAACACTGGCGACGAAGGACTTGAAAAGAACCGCCACGCGGAGCTAAGTCACTCATCGAGAATTCCTCACTGAGCTGAAGTCACTGAAGATGGAGACGTCACAAGCCGCGATGGCTCCGATCTCCAAATTCGACCCCAGAGTGGAGAAATGGACCTCCTATCTGGTTTGTTTCCGCCAGTTTCTGCGGGGAAACAACTATCAAGACCTCTCCGATGAACGGAAACGAGCCCGGTTCCTGGCGCATTGCGGCTCCGAGGTGCTGGAGATGGCCATCGACCTCGTGTCCCCAAGGAACATCGAGGAGATGTCTTGGGCCGATTTGCAAGACGTGCTGAAGGAGCACTACGCTCCCACTGGGACTCCCATTGCCAACAGATTCACCTTTCAACAAAGGAATCAGTTGGAAGGGGAGCCCATCAAGGACTTTGTGGCAGCTCTGCGGCAACTCGCGTCAAATTGCGAGTTTGACAACGTTGAGAACGCCATCAGAGACCGCATTGTCTTCGGCATGAGGGACATTGGACTGCAACGTAAGTTCCTCAGCCGAAAGAAAATCGCGTTGAAAGACGTCGTTGAGGAGGCAATCGCAGCCGAGATCTCAGAAAAGGCAGCTGCCGCCATGAGTAGGGCTAAAGGGGTGCACAAATTGCAACGCCACCCCAAGAGCTCGTCTGAAGAGTCGTCTGCCAGCTCCTGCTCCGACGACGAAATGGCCGTTCACAAGGTTTCCCGCCAAAACCGTCGCGAGCGCAACCAAGATGGCGCCCGGATCGAGCCCTGCGGCAGCTGCAAAGGAAGCCATGCCAGGGCCAAGTGCCGTTGGAGAGACGCTATCTGCCGACGCTGCAACAAGCGAGGGCACATCGCTGAAGCCTGCAGGGCCGAAGCACCTACCCCGGGCCCGTTTCCCCCCGGCTGGGGCGAGAAACGGCAAGACAACCAGAGACCATCCAAACGGTCCTCTGCCAGGTCTCAGCAACGAGGCGGCGGCTACGCGGCAGCCAGAACTGATCAGCTGTCCTCCGGCATCCACACCATTGACGATGCGGCCGCAAAGTTCCATGCCACCGTAATCGTGGAGGGAACACCCTGTTCTATGGAGGTTGATTCGGGATCGAACTACTCCATCATGGACTGGCACCAGTTAAAGCGTCTGAAACCGGGCATCTCGAAGAGAGACCTCAAGCCCCTACGGGCCCGTCTTGTCGATTTCGGCGGCAACCCTGTTGAGATCCTGGGGAGGACTTCGCTCCGGGTCACCTACCACGATTTCCAGGGCGTCCTACCCATCACTGTCGTGGGGCGAAACCGCCCGAGCCTGCTGGGGATGGAGTGGTTCGAGCCATTGGGGCTGTCTATCAGCGGGATCCACCAAATTCGTAGGGACGAACTCGACGCCATCATCGAAGAGTTCAAGGAAGTCTTCGATGGTAAGCTGGGGAGATTTGTGGGGAAACCTATTTCCTTCAATTTGGACAAAAATGTCACCCCAATTAGGCTTAAGCCCCGCAGGGTTCCGTTCGCCCCGAGGCCCAAGGTCGACGCCCAGATAGATAAGCTTGTCGCCCAGGGGGTCCTGGAACCGATCGATCATGCTGCATGGGAGACCCCCATTGTGACCCCGATGAAGCATGATGGGTCTGTGCGCATCTGCGCCGACTATAAGTGTTCGATAAATAAGGCCCTCCAGCAGAGCGCATATCCGGTCCCAGTGGTGCAACATCTGCTGCACTCACTTGGGAGCGGATCAATATTCGCGAAATTGGACCTGGCCCAAGCTTACCAGCAATTGCCAGTGGATGAAAAAACTGCGGAGGCACAAACCATTGTCACCCATAGAGGGGCCTTTAAATGCACGCGCCTCCAATTTGGGGTCAGCGCAGCCCCAGGTATTTTTCAATCATTTATGGAACGCCTTCTTCAAGGCATTCCAGGGGCGGTCCCTTACTTCGATGATGTCTTGATCTCCGGCCACTCCAAAACCCAACTACTTGAGCGACTGCGCATGGTTTTACAGCGTTTCAAGGAGAAGGGTTTGAGAGTCAGGAGAGACAAGTGCATCATCGGGGTCCAGGAAGTCGAGTTCCTGGGTTATCT
>WNWU01014462.1:0-10815 GCA_012654045.1 Ptyas mucosa | reverse complement strand
CCTTCCCATTGTCATCTATTTTTATATCCATCCTCACATTGGTTAATTATGTAATTATGTAATACAGTTGTTTAATACAAATTCAACATTTTAATATAAATCAATTAGTTATATAACTATCTTTTTATATATCAATATGAACATGAATATTCCAATTATTTCCATGCAATCCAATTTCTTACAAATCAATTAATTATATTTACCAGTAATAATAAATTAAATAATTTCCCCTATATATTCCTCCAAACCACAACTTAACCATTTCTGCTTTCAACACTATACAATTAATAGTATCTCAATTATTACAATTCCCTAGTTAAATAGAGCTTTTTTTCTTTTGTGTTTTAATATCTTGAACATCCTCTTTTGCCCTAAATTCCCCATTGTTTGCAGTTTTCCACCTACCTTTTTTGGTGAGGAAAAAGAAGAAGAAATCTCTCTCTGCCTCATTTTGTCACGTTGCAGCAAAGACCCTGCTTTACTTTCAGTTTCGGTTTTCAGCATGGCTTGGGGGAAAAAATCTGCTGAGAGCAAATCAGCTGAGAGTCGGGAGGCCGATCTAATCAACTTATGGTAATTAACCTATGTTGGAACTGAAAGGGGTTGTTTTTTCTATTTTTGCAGGCAGGGGTCTACTCATTTGTTTTCTCTTAACACTGATCAGCTGTAGGGCGGCCCTTTGAAGCTCTGTGGCAAGAATTTAAACAGTTTTTTTCCCTCTAGCCATCAGCTGGGATTCAGGAGGCAGCAATAGATTGGGAGTGGGCGTGGTAAGTAACCGGCAACCGGCGATCCGGCAGAGGTGAGGGTGAGGGTGAGTGAAAGCGTGGGGGGGGGCGAGAGAGGGCTTTGGCGACCCCTGTGAAATGGCCATTCGACCCCCAAAGGAGTCGCAACCCCCAGGTTGAGAACCGCTGGTCTAGACCCATGTCCCATTTGAGTCCCCCAACTTAGATGGTTGCTTTGCAATACATTTACAGGTCGTTCTTGACTTGCAACCACAATTGGCACCAGCATTTCCATTGTTGAGCAAGGTGATTATTGCTCACCTTGTTGAGCCTGGTGGCGTGGCAGACTAAAGCACTGTAATTAACATTCAGCTGCCTGCAATTACTGCAAGTTCAAATCTCACCAGGCTCGAGGTTGACTCAGCCTTCCATCCTTTCTAAGGTAGGTAAAATGAGGATCCAGATTGTGGGGGCAATAAGCTGACTTTGTATAAATACACAAAAGTGTGAAGGCTAAACGCATTGTAAGCTGCCCTGAGTCTCCGGAGAAGGGCAGCATATAAATCAAATTAAAAAAAAGTTGCATCCCATTTTATGAACTTTTTTGCCACAGTTGTTAAGAAAATCTGCAATTTTTATAATGAATCACACCATCATTAAGCCAATCTGGCTTCCCCCATCAACTTTTCTTATCAGAAACCGGCAGGGAAGATTGCAAATTGTGATCACATGATGCTGGGACACTGCAACTGTTATAAATACTTGCCAGTTGCTATGCACCCAAATTTTGATCATGTGACTGTAAGTAACTGATGGTCGTGTGAGGACCAGTCATACAGTGCTGTTGTAACTTCAAACAACAAATTGTTTTAAATCAAGGATTATCTGTATTGTATGGTCCTATCTTTGACACAAATCCTAACCAAATATGACAGTCGTAATGCTGTATCAAGTTATATGAAACAAGCCAGAGAAAAGCTTGTCATTTTCTATGCCACCTTCTTAGATATAACTGTGATTATCTTGACTAACAAGCCTTAAAAGTTTGTTATCTATATATGAATAAGTAAAGAAATTGTCTTGTTTCCTCAAAGGCACTGTAAGCTTACATTCAGTTAACAAAGGAACCATAATTATGTTGGTTCATGAGAAAATAATCTGCAATTCATGACTGAGCTGCATCTTTATTAGGCCCTCTGCTGAGGAAGTTATTTTAAACAGGGGTGTAGAAGCATAACTCCCTGCCATCCATCAAGCTCAGTTTCCTCACAGCTCAGCTGGGCTGAGGCTATTTGCAGTTCAGTAGCAGAGGCAGGGAGCCCGTTTTGTGTTTTCATCTTGATTTAACAAGTCCTTTCAAGAGCTGGGTTTTATTGCCACCGATCCTTTCTTATACGCAGGGTGTTTGGTGGTAGATCACTACGCCATGTAGGGGACAGATGTTGTGGAACGATGGAACTTCTGAATACATTTGTTTTTGACGTCTTCTTCTGTTTAGAGCAGCTTTTTGAATCTGCAGCACAACTTGCAGATCATAGGGATTGTAACTCCAGCAGAGTTTGAATTCCAACAGTGGTCTTCTTTTCTAAGGAAACTTTATTGCTCTTCTTCAATTATTCAAATTCTCTTTGTTCAAAAAGGAAAAACTAGCAGGATTAGGGAAAGCTATTTATTTGTTCAGTGAGATTTTAAAACCATGTGATCTGACCCTTCTCTGGAGAGTATATAAATAACAGCCTATTTTTGTGGCTACAGAAGCACATTTTGCTTTCTATGAATAGGACTGATCTGTAACATATCCAGCCAGTGAGGACTTTGAAGGAACCCTGGATCTGGGGGACATCAGAATAATAAGAGTTTTGAAATGCGCAGGGATCCAACTCAACGTTTCTTTTCAGGTACAGACTACAATTAACAAACCACAAATGCACCTGAAACAGCACCAAGGGCTATCATGCCAACACCCTCAATACAGGTGGTCCTCAATACAAGTAGTCCTTACCATCATTCATTTAACAACCGAAATTATGACATCGAAAAAAGTGATGACAGTCCTTGCACTAACAACCATTGCAGCCTTACCACAATCATCTGATCAAAATTCAGGCCCTTGGCAACCTGTGTATTTATGATGGTTGTGGTGCATCCTATGCAATCCACCTTTTGCTACTTCCCAGCCAGCAAAGCCTGACAAGCAAAGTCATTGCGGGAAGCTGAGCAGCAACAAAATTTGTAAAATCAGGTGCAACTGTTAACAACGGAAAGCCTGTCTCCAATTGTCATCATGTCAAGAATTATCTGTATCAAGAAACATCAGCATAAGATGATTATAGTGTTATGTTAGTAACATATCTTTAAGACAGTTTAATATCTTTCATGTGCAAAGATAATTGGAATGAACAAAATCATTTAATCTCATGATTAGTAAATAGTGAGTTATATCACTTCTATAGTCCAGCAGACTTGTAACTAAGGTCATACTGCAAAATTATTTCAGGTAATTACTCGTACTTTTAAAAACTTTTAAAGTGTTCATGTTATTGTATAAACTTTGATTTGGCCTTAAAAGGGCTTATATAATTTCCCCCCCTCACAGCTACATTTGTTTTCATGCATTTTCAAAACAAACAATACAGTATAGAACCATGATGGCGAACCTATGGCACGGGTGCCACAGGTGGCACGCGGAACCATATTGGTGGGCACACGAGTGTTGCCCTAGCTCAGCTCCAGTGCGCATGCGTGCACCAGCCAACTGGTTTTCAGGCCTTCCGGTCCCATCGGAAGTCGAGAAACTGGCTGTTTCCAGCCTCTGGAGGGCCTCTGGAGGGAATGGGGAAGGCTGTTTTTTGCCCTCCCGATTCTCCTAGAAAGCCTCTGGAGCCTGGGGAGGAGGAAAAACAGGCCTACCAGGCCCACTGTGCCATTGCGTGCCAAAAGCAGGGGGAAGTGTAGGGGGGTCACATGCGCATGCACGGGAGGGCGGGACGCATTGAATTATGGATTTGGGCACACGCACCCACGACCCCCCCCGCTCCCCCCGCTTTTGGCACGCGACAGCAAAAAGGTTAGCCATCACTGGTATAGAACATATGAAAGCTAGCACTGTAAATGCATTTTGGGGTTAGGGTTTCTACAGTAGTGGCCAAAATTGTGGAAACCTTTTGGGGAAAGTGTATTTTTGAGGTTTGATGGCTAATAACACCACTTTTTTTTTTGAGTTTCAAGATAATCATATTCCAGTGCTGGAATGGCCTGGGAGTAGCCCAGACCTTAACCCAATTGAAAATCTATGGAGTTAACTAAAGGAACTTGTTAGTCAGAAGTGACCCAGCAATCAAACCCAGTTAGTAGAAGCAGTAATTCAATTTTGGTTTCACATTATAACAGCTGCAGAACTAAAAGACTTTGTTCACTCCATGGGAAGATGTTGTAAGGCCGTAATTCATGCTAAAGATTAACTAAGTATTAACTGACATGATAATTTTTGTATCTCGTTTTTTCTACGTGTTTCACTTTTCTTCTTTATACTGTAACTGCTATTCTAATAACAAATCCTTCATAAAAGTTATTGCATTACATTATCTTTCCATTGATATATAATTTCATGGTACTACTCCAAAAAAAAGTGGTGTTATTAGCTAGTTTTAGAAAATACACTTTTCCCAAAAGGTTTCCACAATTTTGGCCACTACTGTATGTTACATATGAACTAGGCCCAGAATGCTGGTGTACTATGGAGTCTGTTTGGCAGCCATTTTATTTTCAGGTTACTGAGGTCATTTCATGCAATCAGCTGCCCAGACTGATTGATCAATTTAAAACCAAATGTCAATTTAAATGAAACAAACAGGCAATTCTCATTTAGTAAACTGCCTTGTTTAATGAACACATGCGGTTATGACTGTTAAAAAAGTTAACGTTACAACTAGTCCTCATATTTATGCCTTTCAAGGGTCTGTAAAGCAAAGATTGTGAGGAGTCATGATTCCATTTATTGACCATTTTGTTTAATGACCGAGTTGCCAGTCCCAGTTGTGGTCACTCAACAAGGAATACCTATAATTTATTCAAATTATTATAAGGTTAGAGATTCCATGAAAGATGCAGCATGTGATTTGGCTGACTTAAAAGGTGTTAAGATTTTCGAGTGCAGCACAGAATCTGATAAATCCAATGAAACTCTGAACACGAGGAAACTGATAATCAGTTTTATTGTTTTGATCAAAACGCAAAACTGGGTGACCTTTTATCTCCCATCTTAAACAGAGCAGGCAGAGAGAAAAAGAAAAAGCCGAAGCCACCACATGCAAAAATTTTCTCGAACTTCTTTTAGTTTACACAGCTTGCACAGATTGTCACAGTGTTAGAAACATAATTTCATATCTATTAGTTCATGCAAACCATATGATTTTCTCAGCACTCTGCAAACAAGGTACCTTAGAAAGGGAAAGGAATACATTTTCTGGCCTATAGTCCGGAGCTTTGTTAGGGGGTGCTATCTCACATTAGTTTGCTGAGAATACACATTTTAAGTTAGAAGCGAGGCTATTTGGCAATTAGCCTAAAGACTTTATCTTTGCAGTTGGCACATTAGGTTACAATGGAGCTCAGCTCAGCAGGGAATCAAAAGTTGAGTTAGATACACTCTGTGTATACTCTAATCCTTTCAAAGGCAGATACCGTAAATCTCCTCTGTGTTTGGGAGAGAGCTTTCGGGGGTTTTTTAGGGCCTCAAGGTTTTTGTGATAAGTCCAGACCTCTATTGGCACTTTGCTCCCTTCTAAGAATTGTCTCCAGGAGAGAAGAGCCCAGCAGACTGCGTAAGCCCCCTTCTCCCATATTGCCCACCGTCTCTCGGTGTCAGTGAGTTTTTTGGACACATACACACAGGGCAAAAGTCAACCCTGGGGATTTTTTTAAAAAAAATTGATTTATATGCCGCCCTTCTCCGGAGAGTCAGGGCGTCTTACAATGTGCTAAGCAATAGCCTTCATACTTTTGTATATTTATACAAAGTCAGTTTATTGCCCCCACAATCTGGATCCTCATTTTACCTACCTTAGAAAGGATGGACAGTTGAATCAACCTTGAGCCTGGTGAGATTAGAACTTGCAGTAATTGCAGGCAGCTGAATGTTTGCAGAAGCACTGCTGCCACAGCTATATCGCTGGCATCGCTTTGAACGATGAACTGTCGCTCAGGGTCGGGGTGCTGAAGGATCAGCTCCTCGGCAAAGAATCTTTTTAATTTCTCAAATGCTTTTTGGCACTCTAGTGATTACGCAAGCGGTTGGGTTGGACGCGACTTTGAAGGGGGGAGGCTGTTTTCAGTAGCTCCATTAGGGGTAGGGCTACTTCTGCAAATGCTGGAATGAATTGCCTGTAGAAGTTTGTGAACCCTAGGAAGCTCTGGAGCTGTTTGCAGTTGCATGGGAGTTGCCAGTCCAGCACTACTTTCCCTTTCCCTGGATCCATCTCAATCCCCTCACTTGACATTTGGTAGCCCAGATAGTCTAGGGAAGTCTTATGGAATTCACACTTAGAGAGCTTCGCATAGAGCTTTGCAGCAAGTTTTTTTTCAGCACTTATTTAATGTGTTCTTCCAGCGTTTCACTAAATATAAGAATGTCATCCAGGTAAACTAAGACCCCCTTGTAGAGATGCTCATGCAGCACCTCATTGATTAGCTGCATGAATATGGCGGGGGCTCCCTGGAGCCCAAACGGCATGACCTTAAATTGGAAGCTGCCCAGTGGGCAGTTGAATGCAGTCTTCCATTCATCGCCCTCCCTAATCCGTATCTGGCAATAGGTTTCTCTTAGGTCCAGCTTGATGAGCACCTTGCCCTTCACCAAGTGGCTTAGCATGTCATTCATTAAGGGGAGGGGGTAGGTGTTCTCCACGCACATGGCATTAATTCCGCGACAATCGATGCAAAGCCTCATCCTTCTTTCTTTTTGAATTGCACAGGAGCCGCCACTTTGGATTTGACAGGTTGAATGAAGCCCCTTGAATGAATGAAGTTGGCATTGATGTATTTTCTCAATTCAGTCATTTCTTTTGGGGTCATGGAGTACATTTTTGGCTTTGGCAACTTGGCTTCCGGTATGAACTCAATTGCACAGTCCGTAGGGTGGTGGGGAGGGAGGAAGTTGCAGTTCTGCTTGCTAAAGGCGGCCGTCAAATCCCGATATTCCTTGGGCACCTGAGGACAGCCAGGGAGCCCATCTGTGGCGGCTGCAGCATTTTCCAGCCGGCTGGGGCTGGTGGGGTTCAGTGCCTGTTTATTCGGCGGAATTGGCAGCAGTGGGCCAATGCTTATTCTTAGCTTTCGGAAGCCATCTTCCCATGTGATGGTCAGGCCCCACTTGTCAAAGCCAAGCAAGACCTAGTATGATTGATTCAGTCATTTGGGGGGCCACTACGAAACGTATAAACTCCTGGTGGCATCCCATCTCCAGTCTAACAAGCTCCATTACTAAAGTGGCTGGGGCTCCGCCTATTAGTGTCCCATCAACTTGCTCAAAGCGTATGGGGGGGTACCAGGGGTTTCATGCTTATTCCTAGCTGTTGGGACAATTGGGAGGCTGATCAGACACCTGGTGCAGCCGGTGTCTATGATGGCCTCTATGTCCCCCTGGCACTACTATCCGGGACTTAATGGAGAAGGGGCTGATGACTTAATTTACCATCGGATCCTCTTCCCCACTGCTCCCACTGGCGGAGTTTCACTCTGTGAAGCTGGAGTTTCCGGCGGCGAAGGGAGGAACCTCAGCAGCTTGTTGGGCGATCCTTCCCTTGTCTGGTGACTTCCTTGGGGTTTTCCTTCCCCGAGATACCGATGGAGTTTGGAGTTGAGGGACTGGGGCTGGAGCCAGGCACACAGACGCTCGTGGCCTTGCTGGCCGCATTGGAAGCACTTGATCATTTCCGGCAGTGCCGATTGTGGTGCTTCAGGCAGTTTTGCAAGGGCTTGGCGACCCAGAGCCATCTTAGCTGATTTCTCTCGGGTGGGCTTCTGCTGCGGGTGGATCTCTAGGTCCATGGCTCTGGCCATCTGGTACCAGTCCTATATGTGGTCCGGAACCCCCCTGTAACCACAAGCTTGCCTGAGGTCCTGGTCTAGAGCCTCTTTGAAGTGGTAAACAAAGAGGCGTTCAAGCCAGTCTCTCAATTTCTCGGCCAGCCTTCGGAATTCCCAGACGAGTTCTTTTGGGGGTCAGCCCACTTGCTTCACGGCTTTGATTTCAATTTCAGCTTCCTCTCTGTGAGCCATTTCCTCAAATTGGGCCCTGAGCAGTTGCATGAATTCGTGTCTTCTTGCTCTAGGGCCCCTTCATCATGTAACTGGGCTATCCACTCCACTGCTTCTCCCTCCATCATGATGTCAGCAATTACTGACACTATATCCTGACCAGTTTGGTACTGGTCCCCATAACGGTCAATGTGGGACCAAATCCAGTTCAGGAAATAGACCAGCCTCCCCAGGGTTCCCTCAAATATCATTTTGAATCTCGAGGGAGGGGTGGCTGGTGGTGCAGGAGTTTAAAGCGCAATCCACTTTGTGCCGAATGAAATGAAGTTGATGCTTCACTCTGGACAGTCACGGCTCCAAGGCCCAGAAAAGTGAATGTGGGTTGAGCCAGGACTCAGGGGGGGGGGGGGGGGGGGCCGTTTGGGGTAGGCTGTGTGATGCTGCCCATGCGGAGTTGGTCAAATCGCTCCAGAAGCCCCAGTAGCAACTGGCTCTGCAACGGTGGCAGGAGACTCCATTACCTGGAATCACTGGGCTTAGGTCGCCTTCCATTCGAAGGCCTGGGTGTGCACGGCTCTCCTCATTGCAATCTGAGGTTCCTGCAGTGTCGCCCCAATTGCCAACTCCTGAGGCAGCTCGGCTCCCGTGGCTTCCCATGGGGAAGAATCCACAGCTGAGCGATCTGCCAGGGCGCTGGCTCTTTGGGCCGGGCGCCTCATCAACGCTCAGCCTTCACGGTCTCTGCTGCTGCTACCATGCTCTCTGAAGGGAAGTAGGTGGCCTCGAGAACAACCTCCAAGCTAGTCCCTGTAGCTCCTTCCACAGTTGCTGTCTTCTCCATCTTCCCTGAGTCTTTGCGCCGCCCAGCAAGCAGGTCAGCGCCCTGGGCTCAGGACCCTGGAGTGAGGAGCTAGATTGAGTTTTTAAAGTAGATTCGGGTTAATGTCAGGGTTCCAAGTAACATCCCCAACCAAGTAAGACTCTGAGGCAGGCATTTCCTCAAAGTTCCATTTTATTAGAGATGTCATATTGGCACATCTGGCAAAACCCGAATCTGAAGTCTCCCGGGTTTTCCCCACCCAAAGGAAAGTCAAAATGTCCATCACATGCTCCAATCAGGTCACCATCCTAACTGGAGTTGCTTCCCAGTCATGCCTCTCCAGGTGTAGGCTGAACGTCCTTGGCTCCCAGTGAATGTTATGGCTATACATTTCATTCCCCCTCCCAGCACACCCATCCACCAAGTGTGGCAGCCCTGAAGATCCAAAGAAAAAGATGGCCTCCAGGGCTGACACTCTGTGTTTGCAAGTGTCCATTTTAGTTCACTTGTCCATCGCCCAAGTTCACACTGAAGGGGCTGTTCCTTAATATTGCAAAGCCATGTCCATCTTGACTGCAACATAAGGCCACCATGAAGAATTTAAAGCTTTCTTTTAGAAGATAATTTACATACCAGTAAAGTTCTCACCAGCCCTCACACAACCTATGCAGTATCCTGTCATGTGATCAGAATTTGGGGCTTGGCAACTGTATTTATGATGGTTGCAGTGTGCAGTGATCAGCACTTATGATTTTCCCAGCTGAATTCTGACAAGCAAAGTTAATGGCGAAGCTTGATTTGCTTAACAGCATGATTCATTTAATAACTCTGGCAAAATATGTCATAAAATCAAGTATAATTCAATAACTGCCTTGCTTAGCAACACAATCCGATGGTTGTAAGTTGAGGATTACCTGTCTTTTTCGCCCACAGGAGCAAGTGGAGGAGATGGAAAACAGAATAAGGGAACTGAAGACTGGAGTTCAACTTCAGCAACGAAAGAACCAAGAATTGGAAGAACTGAAAGTCAGTTTACATCAAGAACTGTCCATTTACAAGTAGGTTTCATTTCTTTGATCCATATCCACATAAAAGCAAAATAAGGAAGAAAACACTATTAATAGAGAAGGGCTTGAAAATAATTGAAGAAACACTTTGGGCCCAGGATTTTTACTACCTTTGTAGCTTACTTCCTTGGCCTTTGGGCTAGGAGTGTAGCTTAGTAGCCACTCTTACTAAGTAATACTAACAATGTAGCATCTCACTCTGTACAGAATATTTAGAAAAACCCATGGTGGCATAATTAGCATATAGTCTAAATATTTTGTGTAGACAGGATTTGTTTGTACAATATTCAAATTATAGCAAATAGATATCTTGCTTTGATATAAAAATGGTTATACCGTATATACTCGAGTATAAGCTGACCCAAATATAAGCCGAGACCCCCAATTTTACCACAAAAAACTGGGAAAACTTATTGACTCGAGTATAAGCCGGGGGTGGGAAATGCAGCGGCCACTGGTAAATTTCAAAATAAAAAAAGACTGGTCAAAAGTGCAAGGACCTGTCAGAAATCACTTTTTTCAGCCCTTTGGATAGTCCTTTTGTGCATATGGACTACTCAGAGGGCTGAAAAAGTAATTTTTGATTGGTCCTCGCACTTGTGACCAGTCCTCGAACTTACGACTGTCCTCACATTTTACATTTTTGCCCTATCTTATCACCATTTCTCTCTCCCCTTCTCTTTCTCATTCTTTCTCTCTCCCCCTCTTTCTCTCTCTCTCTCCTCCACTCTCTCTCTCATTCTCTTTCTCCCCCCTTCCTCAAAGAGAGAGGTGGTGGTAGGTTTGAGGAGAAAGATTGCTGTACAATAAAAAAGATGAAAGGGAAGAAAACCAACCCCAAACAAATATAAAGATATTAAGATAAAGAATGAATTGTTAAACTTTAAAGAATAAAAGAGAACAAATATGAATAAATAGCAATAATTAGAAACACACATACAAA
>WNWU01014460.1:0-11096 GCA_012654045.1 Ptyas mucosa | reverse complement strand
TTTCCTTTCTCCCTTTCCTTCCCTTCTCCCACCCAACCTCCCTTTCTTTCTTTCTTTCCTTTCTCCCCTTCCTTCCTCTCTCCCTTTCTCTCCTTCCTTCCCCCTTCCTCCCATCCTTTCTTTCTTTTTCTTTCTTTCTCTTTTTCTCGTTTTCTTTCTCTCTCTCTCCCTTCCTTCCTTTTTCTTTCCTTTCTCCCCTTCCTTCCTTCCTTCCCTCCCTCTTTCTTTCTCTCCTTCCCCCCCATCCTCACTCTTTCTTTCTTTCTCTTTCTTTCTCTCCTTCCTTCCTTTTCTCCTTCTTCCCTTCTTTTATTTAGACCCCGGCTTTTCCCACCCAGCCTCAAGAAGGGAGAAGGCGGCAGAGGGCAAGGCCGGATGCTATCTTTGGAAGGTCTCCCCTCCCCCGGCTTGCCCCCCTCTCCCCCTTGGAGAAAGAACCCCCCCCCTCCTGCCCTCTTACAACCCCTGCAAAGCAGGAAGCAAAAGAAAAGAGACCCCCAGTGCAAACTTCGCCTGCCATTAAATTAAAAAAAAAAAGCGCCAGACAGACCCACCCACCGCCATGCATGCATGCAAGCAAGCAAGTCTGCACAGCTACCCCATGCATCTTATGCACACACACACACAAACACACACACACACACACACACACACACAGCCACCTGGTCCTGCTCCGAGTCGTAGTCCTCGTCATCCGGGCTGGCTGACATGGCCATCTCTCACGGGGAGCCCAGCAGGGGCCGGGCTGGCATGGCTGGCAGCGCGCGGGGTCTCTAACCTGGCTGTCCCCGGCCTTCAGTGGCGCTCCTTCTCTCTCCTTACCCCCAGTGGGAGGAGGAGGAGGAGGAGGAGGAGGAGGAGGAAGAGCGGAGAAGGCCCTCCTCCATATGCATGAGCGCAGAGGAACCAGGAAGAGGCTGAGCTTCCTCGGCTGCCAATGGCAAGCTAACCCGGAGTGGAACAAAAGACAGGCTCTCCATTGGCTGCCCAAGCCAGCCGACGGGGGAGGGAGGGAGGGAGGCAGGGGCAGAGCTGGGGAGGGGGCAGAGGGAGGGTCTTGGCTGGAGGAGGAGGAGGAGAGGAAGGCCTGCCAGACCCATTCAGCTTGGGGCTCCTTGCAAAACTCCCTTTCCTTCCTGGTGCAGCAGCGGGGTTGAAGTCCTTGCAAAAGGATGGGCTCTGCTTTGCGGCCACCCAACGGAAGAGGCTTTAGGGGCACGGGGAATGCAGAAGCACTGGCCCTGCCATGCCGCTGGGAGACGAGAAAGATGGGGGGTTTTTTTGTTTGTTGTTTTTTTTAAAACAAAATGTTTTTGCATGCACGCCCCCCAAAAAACAACAAACCCTCCATACTTTGGTTCTCTAGCTTTGGAGACCGAAGGATGCCAGGGGCTCTTCCTCCACCCCCACCCCACCCCCCCACAATCAAACCAACAAGCAAGCCCGTGCAAATAACTCACAATTACCCCTTTGGGACACACACGTCCCCTTTTGCTAAACCTTGAACACTCCGCCTGCCTGGCCCGTTGTTGTTGTTATTATTATTATTATTATTATTATTATTATTATTATTATTATTATTATGCGCATTTCAAGGCATTGCAACGTTTAAAGCAACAGCTGCCCTTAAAGCATGGACATTTCCCCACGTGGAACAGCAGGCGATTCAGCGGAAATAACATTTGCGGGGTGCACCGTGAACTGCAAAGGGAGCTAAACCCCCCCCAAAAAACGAGGGTTGAAATTATGGCGAAACACAACCTTGGAGAAAACTCTTTTTGGGAAACTTTTTTTTGGGGGGGGGGCTCTTTGCAGGGGAAAAAAAAACCAGTAGTGATTTAAGGATTGAGGCCTGTAACCAAAAGAAACCAGGATGGCCTACCTTTGCGTTTTTCTTAGGCCAGGATACCACGGGAATCCCAGTTATGGCCAGATTCTGGTCATCCTCTGCATGTTCCTTCAGGATGTTCTGTTTTCAAAGCAAAAGGGGTTTGGTTGGTGGGGGTAAAGGAAATATCAGGGTTTTTGCAACGGCTGATTTCACACAATCTCCTGCATTTTAGGCTTCGTGGTTTAAAAAAATCACCGGGGCTTCATAAACCTTGGGTCAAATCTGGAAGCCATCATTTTTACCTTTGAGCCTTCAGGCCTGCCACAAATTCTACTGTGGGAAAATGGGAGGGGGGATTGTATGGAGTGAAGATGATAGGTAGTCAAAATAACATTCTTTCTAGAAAGTCAAGGCCGTTGTGCCCTGCAGCTGTGCTGAGAAGAATGAGGAGGCATCTTGTGTGTATAGGTTTTTAACGTCTCTTATTGTATATTGTTTATACTGTCTTTGTTGTAAGCCGCCCAGAGTCCCCGCAGAGTTGGGCGGCATAGAAATACGAATAATAAATAAATAAATAAATCTTTTCATTCCTGACTGGTTCGTGTGAACGGACATGTGGGGGAAGGGCAAGGATTTGAACTTTCTTTTGGGTGAGGAAAACCTGGAAACTTTCAGATTCGGGTTTTCCCAGATGTGCCAATACAACATCTCTTAATAAAAATTAGCTTTGAGGAAACGCAAGCCTCCGAGTTTGATTTCGTTGGGGGTGTTACTTGGAACCCTGACGCCATGGCTTGTAAGGTTGCACATGGGTGGTCCCAGCCATGTCGACTTATTCCGTAAACCATAACAAAACCTATTTTGGCTGGTCATCTCACGCGAAGCAAATCATGGGGGTTTAATTGGACCTGGGCTCGGGGTATTGTGTGAATCGGAGTCACAAAGATTCCTGCAAAACCATCAATTCTGGCTTGGGGTGGAGGCTAGTGCATGAAGAGATGGCCTTGAGGCTTTCCCCATAAATTAAAAATTCTTGCAGAACCAGGGGATTGGGGCTCTCCCCTCTTAAATTTGGGAGCCCTTGCTTCGCTAGCCGTGTGGAATGGTGCCCCACACCCTAAAAATTAATTAAGGACCCTCTACATTTTCCAGAGGGAAAGAAAACAAAGCCCTCATTTGTTCCTGAAAGAAAAGTAAAAAAAAAGGGCCCTTTTCAGACTTCAATTTTCCAATTATTAAAATTTAAACCCTTGAGCGGGTTATTGTACCGTATATAATCTTTTCTTTTAAAAAATTGAAATGCAAAAGAAGGTAAGAAAAGAAATGGAACGAAAAGGATGACCACGTACAGATTTTAAAAATGGGTAATTAAAAAAAAGGATTAAAACTTTTGGGTGATCGAGCCTCTCCTCCCCTTTCTGCGTGCAACCCCCTACTCACAATTTTAAGTATTTGTACTGCACATCAAACATGAATGAGGGTTGCGGATTCCTCCTTAAGTCCTAAACATCACCATTAAAACGTAAATCCATGAGAGGATTGTACCACTTGCCTGAAGGAAATGGGAGATTTATTCTCTTCTACAATCTCCATAAGCCATCAGCTGATACCAACTATAAACAGTTTGTTCTCAAATTGCTCAACACAACACAACACAACACAACACAACACAATCCTGCAAACCGCTTGAATGGGCATGGTTAAAGCTTAGGACTGCCCTCACAGCACTAGCTAAACCATGGTTTAATCACTATGGTTTTTTTTTTAATGGGTAGGTCCACAAGTCCATCCACTGCACGTGTGTTCCTGAACTTGATGCCTTCTAGATTCCATGGGACCTCAACCCCAAGCCAAGAGTGCAAGAACATGCAGTAAACCATAAGCCACGACTTACAAATGACACCGGTTGGGCTACAGGCTAGGCCACCAACCAACAAACCACGTCTCAGGTCTATCGAAAGACACGCTTGCGTGTTACACACCTTCATATCTTCCAGGAGAGCTTGAGGGTCTTCAATGCCTTCGGGGACGCATTTCTTGTTCTCCGGAAGAGATTCCAGTTTTTCCACCAGGGCCTTCAAACCTTTCAGCTCAAATTCGGTCAAGTGAGTCCATTTGGCGGGGACCTCGGTGGCAGGAGATCCGATGGGAGTTTTGGAATAGTCCACCGTAGCTGATTTTATACTTTCCTCCGACTCGTTGGAGAGAGTCCTTTTGAAGAA
Source organism: Ptyas mucosa (assembly GCA_012654045.1). Lineage (NCBI taxonomy): Eukaryota > Metazoa > Chordata > Lepidosauria > Squamata > Colubridae > Ptyas > Ptyas mucosa. The sequence goes on along the minus strand of WNWU01014460.1, from coordinate 7,043 downwards.
GCGAGATTTTGGCTTCTTCCCCAATGTTTCTTTCCCCTCCGAGTGTGTGCTGTTAGGAGAAGAGGGGAGGTCGGACGAGATCTTGGGGACTTTTTCGGGATTGTTATCCTTGTCTTCCTGAGCACGAACATCGCACGAGTCCTCATCCATGTCTCCCCAGGAGTCGGATGAGAAGCTATCCAAGCTACGTTTCCTCGAGGTATCTGGGAGCAGAGAAGACAAATGAAGACCTTCCAGAAGATGGAGTGCCCCGAGACCTCTTGCAACGACCACCATAGTTCGAGCTCAACTTCAACCTCAATTATTTCTATCTTATAGAAGGATGATGAGAAGCCTGGAAGCCCTTTTTTGCCTTGGGCCTTCAGGCCTGCCCCATTTATTACTGTGGGAAACTGGGAGCATAGATATATAACACCCATAACACCACTCCTTTCTCAGAGAGTCAAGGACATCTTATCCTACACCGGGAGAGCTGGAACTGGGAGGCATCTCCAGCTGGGACGGTGTCGTGATTGGATCATGTGATGGACATGTATGGGTGTTGGGCAGGGACCTAGACTTCCATTTGGGTGGGGAAAACCCGGAAGCTTTCAGATTCAGGTTTTCCCAGATGTGCCAATTTGTGTGACGTCTCTAATAAAATGGAACTTTGAGGAACTTCAAGCCTCGGAGTCTTTCTTTTTATCTGTTGGGGGTGTTACTTGGAACCCTGACAGATTATTTACCCCCCAAATCTCCACTCTTTTCAATATACAATCTCAAGCAGGGCACCAACCCTAAAAAACAAATAAAGAGAGAGTCTTCGCGCATGTCTTTTGAGGTATTGAGTTATCCAGTCCAGGCCCTACTTGAAAAATTTTCTGCTGTCAGCGTTCCAGAACGACCCAACTCCAATGTAAAAACTCTCGAGACAAGCATCATCTCAAATCTTTCATATAGTGGAATAGGTATACTAGCACATCTGGGAAAATCCGAATTTGAGAGATCCGGGTTTTCCCTCAATAAATCGAAACCCCAAATCCAGCCCTTGTACCCATCAGTCCATCACGTGGCCCCATCACCCTCCTTCCCAACTTAAGCCACCACTGCAATCCCTCCTCCTCCAGATGCAGGAGAACCCTGACCTTGACCGAAAAGAAGAATGCTATTATGTCTAACTCAAATGGCTCTATCAAATCCCGACCTCCTGCTTTCCCAGGCGCAAGAAGTTGGCGGCGTGTAAGCTTCCGGGGTTAATAGGGCTTCCAAAGCTGATATCTGCAATCAACTTTCTCTCTCCCTCGTCGCTGCTACTCCAAATAATACACGGAGGCCCAGGCAAATTACTTACCAATTAACATTGATTCTTGTAGATACTCCCTGTTGAAATGAGACCGCTGGGTTAGACAGAACACGTATCTCTCCAAAACATACCAACACATCTCATAGTAAAACGGGTAGCGGAACTTGGCTTGTACCTGCAAAAAAAAGGGGGGGGGAGGGAAACACATAGGAACATGTCTGAATGTGGGCCACAATTTGCTCAGATGGAGGCAGAAAAGTAGAGAAGCTATCTTTTTTTTAAAAAAGTGCTTTTTCTTTGTTGACCAACCGACCCAACAATTTACACCTTCCTGTGAAAGGTAATTTATCCAATAGACCTTCCATTTAACGGACACACCTTATCTTGCATGAGTTGTCCTCACAATCACCGTTAGCCATGGTTCTCTTGAACCATCGTTCATGCAAGAAGTCACCACACCAGCTGGATCCCTAGGCAGGCCAAGTCATTAACCGTGGTTTCCAAACCATAGTGACCGCTCATGCAACCAGCCAATGACACTCTGTTTTAGTTGTGTGATTTCTTTTGCCTGATGTTCCCATTGTTCGGACATCTAAAAGAACTCCCTAATCAGAGCTTAGTGACCAAGAGGCCAGCAGACGTCTAAATCTTGCCCTTAGGAGCATCCATACTCAGGGTCAAAAAAGTCAAGAAATGTAATTTTTTTTGACACACACACACACACACACACACACACACACATAATCATGCACCTCAGCAAACAACTCCGCTTGCGCTGCCGATGATCTTAGAGGATTGACCTTCACTTTAGATCTGGGCAACCATGGAATAAATCCAGTATCTGCTTCTTCATGGCAAAAAAGGACAGGGACTGGTAGGACCTCAGCTCTCTGCAGAAACTCTTGAGCCCTAGCAAACGTGTTTCTTTCCCATCTTCAGACTCACTCTTGTCTCTGGGTTGGCATAATTTATTGTGTCGGTGATGGTTCAAATTCTGGAGCAGAAACTCTTAGATCACCTGGTGGTCCATAATTTGTTTCTCTGGAGATCTGAGGGACTCACCGCCTTGGATGCTTTGCTAGGAAGACAGGTGTTGGGCCCTGTCAGAAGAAACAGTGTACGTTCTCCAGCTCTCCATTCCTAAATATGTGTGATTGCCATTCAAAACTGGGGTATCGGCGTCCCTTCCCTAACCTGGAGCAAGAGTTACAAGTCTCAGGCTTCCCAGGAATTCCGTCGTTCTTTGCCTATTCAGAAGGAACTTCCAAAATTCGGGAAGGACGGACCTCACCCGTGTCAAAAGAGCGGCGTTCGTAAAAAGGAACTCAAATCATGCACTTTCTCCCCTCCCCGTTTAATTTCACGACAAAGAGAGCACTGCAGGGGGGGGGGGGAAACAAAATTTGCAAAGAGTTTTGACTTACAAATAGGAAGATGCCTCTTTCCACCCCTCGGCCTTCAAAAGGTTTTCAGCCACACTCGCCTGGGGAATATATTAAAGACATCATTTGCTCAATGCTTTCCTGACAGATTTTTATTTTTTTATTTTTTTTGCAATTCACCAAATTTAGTTCTGCCTCTTTTTTAGGGGGAGAGGGGGCAGCCAATGGGGGAAACCAATGATTTTTTTAAAAAGAGAGATAAATAAATGCTGAAGACAGTGAAAACAGCATGCAGTGCTCCCCTGCTGAGGAAGGGGATCAAACTCTAAGCATCAATTTGAGTTCCTAATAACTTCACCTCTCTGGACTCTCTAGTCCCACGGCTAATTGTCTCTACATTTCCTTTTGCACACCTGCAAAGTCACAGGCGTGAGGCCAGACATTTGCACGCCCCCCCCCCCCCCCCCCCCCCAAAAAACCAAGGGCTTTTTACTTGCAAGCCAAATGTTGCAGGGAGCTAGAAACAGGCTTAACACTTTCCTCTTGCCAGTTTTTGAATTACGATAGTTGGAAACAACTTTCTGTTCGAAGTGAGTCTTCTCCTCTAATCCAGGAAGGTGGCTATCCTCATGAGAAAGGTCAGGGATGTTTAAGAGTCACAATCTGCCTATTTATTCCCAGGCAGTCTCGCACCCGAGCTACATTCTTATTGTGGGTTAAATTATGAGAGATTTGGCCGTCACTCTATGCCGCAGCGAAGACGAAATCTGGGATAGAACAGAACAGAGTTGGAAGGGACCTTGGAGCTCTTCTAGTCCAGGGGTCTCCAACCTTGGCAACTTGATGATTTGTGGACTTCAATTCCCAGAATTCCTCAGCCAGAACCTTGGCAACTTGAAGACATGTGGATTTCAATTCCCAGAATTCCTCAGCCAGCTGAGCTGGCTGAGGAATTCTGGGAGTTGAAGTCCACAAGTCTTCAAGTTGCCAAGGATGGAGACCCCTAGACTAATCCAACCCCCTGCTTAGGCAGGAAACCCTACATCACTTCAGACAAATGGTTATCCAACATCTTCTTCTTGGATTCCTACCAAGAATCCAACTTTGGCTTGGGGTTGGCATTGCGAGTACATGCCCAGGTGGAGAAGACAGAGTTCTTGGGAAAGGAATTTAGATAGGGTGGGGATACAGGTAACAACTATTCACCTGGAAAGACAAGGGGTAGGGTACAAAGGATCTTAAGGTTGCCTTCCTTGGGTAGTCCTCTTATAGGCCCTTTCGTGGACAATGTTTGAGAAGAAGACCCAAAAGAGAGACATCACATCCAGACCTCATCAGCAGACCTCGCTCCATCTTACATACATTTTCACACCAGCCTTTTGCTGTTGGGTCTCTTCTGTTCGGATTAAACTTGACCACACTCATGATCAAAGGCTATCAAGTATGAGCCTTCAAATAGGACCTCGTTTTCTCGCATGCTTTGGAGAAGACGACTCCAGCCTCTCATTATCTCAAGATGTTTTGTCAATGGTCCTCAACCTGCCTTTCGAAAATCAACACGGGCTGTAGATATTCCAACAGTCCTAACGTATCTTCTTAACTGTCCCTCTGGCATTACAACGGAAGCCTACTACATCATGTCGGGAATTAGAACCCGCATCCTGGACCTACGCTGTCAGAAAATCAAGGCATTCGTTCTGATCTTCTTCTAAAAGAGGTTTGGTCCCAAACAGTGCTGGAGCCAGGGCATTATGGCATTGGCATCAATCTTGACAAAGGGTTGGAAAGTAAGGCCCAACACATCTGGAACAGCAAGATACAGATGTGCCCCACAGCAGGAACAGGGATAGAGATGATGCATGGAGAGGGAGAATCCCCAGAATTCCCTAGAAACAGCTGATCAGAGTGGGATTTGGTGATTTTCCAGCTTTTAGAGAGCCAATCAGACAGTTTCCATGACAAAACCCAACATTCTAAACCCACCAGGGAACCAATAAGAGACAGGGGGTGGAGCTACAGTTCCTCACTCTTAGCACCCACCTGTATAGTGGCCGTTTCCTTGACTTTTTTGGATCCTGTACCAAGGATGCTCCTGAATAGCAAATCATCATTGCTAAGTCACCCACAGATGAAAAAAGAAAAAACATATTCCTGCAATTCAATGACTCATAGCCCACTATAGTAAATATTCATTACGGAAACCTAGATCAAACCATCATTGAAGAGCTCAGTGCGCTGTAAAAAAATTTTTTTAAAAAACTGACTTGAGTAAACCTGGTTGAACTAACCAGGTTCTTGTCGTGGGCATACAAGAAGAGGCTGAAAGCAAACAGACTCGTTACATTTATGACTGCATTGGGAAATGCAAGCAGCTGACACTGTCTGCAACCCTGGACGTAGAGACCCTCCAGAATTCCAGATGAGGGGGACACATCCCCAAATCAAATCTCTCAATTCTCCATCATCTCAAAGCAAACCGCTGAAGCTGCTTCAAGAGCTTTCCTTAGCTCTTCGGCGTGATGCCCAAAGTAGCCACTTTCCTGGGGACCGCGAAAAGTGCTTATTAATTGTCAAAAACCCTATAAAGACCAATATTTCCCTGAAAATCTGGGAATTTGTCAGATTTCCGATTCCCCTCTCCCCAAGAACTGTGAAAACTTGCACTTATTAACTTAAAAGAGAATTAGATTCCCATATGATACGGTAAACCACAGTTGTGTTAAACCTGGCTGGCTAATAAGATGGAATAAGCTGAGATTGCGGAAGCCATTAAGGCAACAAAAACCTCTCCACCCTGACGTGATGGAGAGTACATTCTCAGCCATCGTGGTTTGTAAATCATAGTTTAGGGCTTAGCAGGATACGTTAAGCCATTCCGGTTGGTTCTACTAGAACGTATGGCTCAGAAGGATCGAGAATGCGGTTCGTTGTGATCCCGCAACAAGCCATTGTTAAACTCCGTGGGTGAACCCAACCATTAAGTTCATCCAAACTGTTGACTGGTTAGCCAGGGAAGACCAGTTCGCCACCAGCTTCCTCTGTTTTGAACCTCAGCCTTTACTGAGTTCTGGGTTTTGAAATTGCAGCATTACGCTCCAAATATCAAATGTTTGCAGACCAAGCAAAGTTTCCTTTGAACCACCGAGGTGCCCTGGTACCTTCTGCAGAACAAACTTATGATCCAATACCTTAAGTCAAAAAAAATTTCTTGGGAGTCCTTACCCTTGTTCTGTCCTCAATTTCATAAATGCGAAGCTGCATGGGAACATTAAAGCTATGCAAGATATTTCCACCAAACACCAAGGAATCCACTGGGGTGTAAACAGCGTGGATCCACCCTAGAAAGACAGAGGAGAGAGGAAAGGATTCACACCACAAAAGACAGTCAACATTGGGAATGAAATCCTGCTCTCATCCGGCCTACAAAACTGTGTTTTCCTTCAGGATCTGCCTTAAAAGTCTTTCTGTTCCGCTTCAGCCACTGAGGCAGCACAAACCCTGGATTGGAACATTGAAAATAGGCTATAAAATATGAAACAATGAAAAGAGACAGAAAACACTGAGATCAGGGATGTCCAACCTTGGCAACTTTAAGACTTGTGGGCTTCTTATCTGGCGTGATGCTAACGTGGTAAGCAGTTTCCCCCCCGTATTTTTAATCCTTCAGACAGCAGACCAGCCTTAAGAGATTCTTGGATCATCAAAAGAGAATTGAGTCCGTTGAATTATTTTAACAGTTATTCCAGTTTTCTGTGTTCTCCTGGTTTTGGCTGAATATCATAATCTCTTCTATCTGGGTTGGTTCAGTTTTGGTTGGTCTAGGCCAGAGGTCTTCAAACTTGGCAGCTTTAAGACTTGTGGACCTCAACTCCCAGAATTCCCCAGCCAGCCATGTTGTGGAATTCTGGGAGTTGAAAATCCACAAATCTTAAAAGTTGCTAAGGTTGGACACCTCTGGGCTAGATCATCTCCATAGTCAGCAGAAAAAGGAAATTGCAAGCAGAAGTCCGGAACCAATGGAATGGGGTGCGGCTTTAATGCAATCATTTCCTCCCAGTGAGGGTGTTAAGGTACATTATCCAATCCATCGCTCTTCTGGATCTTAATGATGGGCGCCCACCAATAAGGGTTGATCTTGAAAAACCAGATCCTGTTCCGAAAGGGAATTTACCTGAAGGAATGAAGAAAGTGTGTCCTTGTTTCAGTTCGATTCTTTGGCACAGCTCCACGCGGTCCCCCAGAAAAATATCACTCTGCTTCCCAGAGACAACCCATTCCTCGTAAAGTTCTAGGTTCTGCAACGTTGGAGGAATCAGCCAAAAGATCTAGACCGAGAGAGAGAGAGAGAGAGAGAGAGAGAGAGAGAGAGAGAGAGAGAG
>WNWU01014459.1:0-13278 GCA_012654045.1 Ptyas mucosa | reverse complement strand
GGAAAGGAAAGGAAAGGAAAGGAAAGGAAAGGAAAGGAAAGGAAAGGAAAGGAAAGGAAAAGGAAACGGGAACTCAAGATCTTGGTTTTGCAACTCAACATCTGTCTTGGAAAACAGCCTACCTTGTCTGGGTTTTGGGCACGGGAATTTCTCCCTGGCGCTTGGCGCGCCATTAAACCTTCCAAGCGGGCAAAATATCCAAGGAGCACACAAGAAAGATTCCACCTCCCTAGACCTCCGGCAGGAGCCCCTTTTCAAAATACAAGTCCTCCTTCCTTCCTTCCCTCCTCCTCCTCCTCCTCCTCCCAGGCTCCTAAGCCCCTCTGCCCCCTTCCTCCCCCTTCCTCTAGGCCTGGTGACACCCACTCAGGGGGTGGTTTGGGGAGCTTCAGCCCTCCCCCCCCTGCGAGAAACTTGGAAGCAGAAAGCAAACTTGGAATGCGAGCGGCCACTGGCTTGGGGTTCATCTGAAAGATCCTGGGTGGGTTTGGAATTATATGAATCATTTTTCTTTAAAATAAAATGCTAGTGTGATGGCATAGAGACTGGAAGGGTGTGTGAGAATACCGTGGAGTTTATCCGGAGGACATGTCTGGAAACAAACGAACAATCTGCATCTCTGCATATATCGTAGTCTTAAAAACTGGGACTTGAACTGCCCCCATGTTCTTAGCCTGAGCTGAACGTCCTTTAAATGGACGAATTGATGCAGAAAAAGGGCTTTTTTTTCCCCTCCTCCTGTAGCAGGCAGGCTAAGCACGCGCACACCCCTGTTCCAATCTCAAATACGAAGCATTGTTGTTCAGATATGGAGCATTCTGCACGCCGCAAAAACCCAGTTTCTGAAGATTTGGAGAGGGAGGGGGGTTGGCTCAAGCCTTTGGCTTCTCTGGCTAGAAAGTGAGCTTAGCTTTCCTACTTGCAACCCCCCCCCACCCCCACCCCCACTCTTCTCTTCCAGGCACGAATCCTCATTCCCATCCTTGCAGAATGGATGACACGATTTGTCCCTGTCCAACTCAATCTTCCTTCTGAAACAAGCCCTCTTCTCTGCCCCCCCACCCCACTCCAGCAAGTTTTTCAACACGCGCGCACACACACACACTCCAGGAAGCCTCGATAAGGGGGAGAAAGACCATTCTTCTTAAGGAGTCCATTTCTTTCACACACATAAAACCCCCAAAAACTCAACCTCTGCTTCTAAGAAACCTTAGGAAGGAGGAGGAGGAGGAGGAGTTAGGGGAAAAAAAATCTTTAGAAAGAGTCTTTGAGGATCATCGGCCTCTAACGGAGGATATTCTGTTGTTGCTGTTCTCTCTTTCCAAGCCCAAGGCTTTGGAAATTGGGGAGGGGGCAAAGGAGAAGGCTTTTCCCCCTGCAAAGCAGACTCTGGAGAGGTGCCTTTGTGTTGACCTCTACGGCTTCCTCTGTAAGGCTGGAGTGAGGCTGGAGTCACGTGGGGGAAGGAATTCAACCCCACTTCTCCTGCATGGATAATCCGGCAGAGAGCTAGTGGGTGGGTTTGCTCAGCACAGCCCAGAATGCCTAACTTTTTCTAAGGGACTTGGCTCTTGAAATGTGCTCAGGCCTCCATCTTGGGAGGAAGAGGCCCCCTACCCCTTTCTTTTCCAGCCCCCCACCCCCACCCCATTCTCCAAGCCAGAGGCCCCTTCCTATCTGCCTTCCGGTTTTAAAAAAAAAATACAGGGGGGGGAGAGAAAAGACAGATAAAACTTAAAAAGAGATTTCACCCCCAGCTTCCTGAACCCCTCAAGCACCAAAACCCTTGTCGACACAATCTTTGGAATAAAGAGAAATTTGGGGTTCACTGGGGTGGGGGGAGGGGAGATCTGAGCTTGCTCCATTTCATTCATATCAAACGGGGACAAGGACTGTTTCAGCATCTCTCCTCTGTTTTGTTTCCCCACCACCACCACCAAACGATGGTGGAAGATGCTGAAAATGGTAGAGAGAGAAAAAATGGGAGGGTGGGAAAAATAACCGTAAAAGAAATGGAAGGAAGGAGGAGCTGAGAACCAAGAGCGAGGGTGGCCTTTTCGAAGATGCTTCCCTGGCGGAGGCAGCATTGAACTTGTTGTGTTTTCTGTCCTTTAATTGCTCCCAAATTAGAAGGCAATGAAACGCCGCTTTGCATAGCTTAAGGGAGGGCTTCTTGTCACATTTTGGGAGGGGTGTGTTCTTTTTCTGATGGCATAGGAGGGGAAATTCCCAGCTGGAGCCTCTGCTAAAAACTGTCCTTCGCCTCTTGGTTTTTTTTTTTTAATTCCCTAAAAAGCTACACTCGTTTGTTTTCATTCGGATGTCACTGTACAGCAAACATTTGCACATTGGTGTAAAAAGCAGCCAGGGGCAACAATGCAAAAGACAGACCCCCCCCCCTCTCTCTGCGTGTAAAAGAGTGCAGAATTTTACGCCAAAACGAGAAGATAAAAATAACAACGGAGAGGATAACAAGAGGATTCCTTGCTCCTTTTCTCCAATCACAATATCAGAATTTTAGATTTTTCGAAGAGAAAAACACCTTCCTCTTTTACAGCAGCCCTGTTCCCGCGGCATCGCAGATTTCAAGATGCTTTTAGAAGGGACCCCAAAAGTCAGCTACAGCCTCTATCGGCTGCATCCCGATAGATTCAACAAGCACGCGTTGTCACCAACGCACGCACCCTTGCAAAGATGTCGCTCGCTCCGTGAATGCGGTCCAAATACCCCTCGTTCTATTATACCAGCTTACGAAGTTGTGTTCGCAAATCACCTGCAGCCAAGAGAGAACCACACCTGTTCATTCAAGACTCCCAGAAATAAACTTGGGGGGGAAAAAAGGCCATTGTGAATGCTTTCAAGGTCAAACATCTTTTGCAGAAGTTTCCTTCAGTTTTAAGCCCTCTTATCGTTTAGGATTTAAGGGCTCAAAGATAAACTCAAAGATGCTTGCAAAAGGACCATCCATCATCCACAAAGCACAAAAAAGGCCACAAAAAAACATAGCACAGATATTCTCCCCACACCATCACACACACATATCCTGCTACCCTCCAGGGAAAAATAATCTCTTCCCAATCTTATCTATCTACTGGCTTTGTTTCCCACCCCCCTCAAAGTGTGGGGGGTGGGAGACAACAGGAGGGCAGTTGGCCAAGCTGAACAGAGAAAAATCAAACAATCTCTGCTAACCAGGAAGCTTGGAAAGACACCCCCCCACACACAGAATCCATGTGATAAAATGGTGGGCCAGGATAGGAAAAACCACCAGAGAAAACAGAGCAGATCTGTTCTGGAATTGATTGTGTACGTGTGAACACACGGATGAGGTGGGATTGTGGTTTTGGGGTCAGGAGGCAGTGAGCCCCTCTCTTGGATCAAAAAAACCCCCTGCACAGATGGAATTTTAGTGGGCAATTCGTTTACTATCCGAGGAGGCAAGGAGAGAGAAGTCACAGTGACGGCTGCTTGCTTCTCTCTACCGCCCCTCTCTCTTCTCCTTCTCTCTCTCCCACTCAATTTTCCTCTGAGCAGGCGATTCTCACGTAATTTTCTTCTTCTGCTTGGCTGCAGCATCCGTCGCACATTAAAAAATAGCGGTACCTCTTCCAGCCTTGACTGAGCGACTAAACACTGAGCATTTCCCCCCAGATCGCTACCATCAAGGTCGCTTACAAACTAGAACACAGGGCTGGAGTTTTGCAAAAACTTGAAAAAAAAAAAAGAAACTTTCCAAGGATCGGGTTTTGCACTCAGATCACGCAGGGACCTTTGTTAGTATAACACAGTGAAGCTAAATATCTAAATCTGTGGAGGAGGGATGTTCAAATTAAACAACCCTGTTTTTTCATAAGAGATGCAGTGGCTGAGTGGCTAAGACGCTGAGCTTGTCAATCGAAAGGTCGGCGGTTCAGTGGTTCGAATCCCTAGTGCCGCATAACGAGCTCCCGTGACTTGTCCCAGCTTCTGCCAACCTAGCAGTTCGAAAGCAGGTAAAAAAATGCAAGTAGAAAAATAGGGACCACCTTTGGTGGGAAGGTAACAGCGTTCCGTGCGCCTTTGGCGTTGAGTCATGCCGGCCACAGAACCACGGAGACGTCTTTGGACAACGCTGGCTCTTAGGCTTTGAAACGGAGATAAGCACCGCCCCCTAGAGTCGGGAATGCCTAGCACAGATGTGCGAGGGGAACCTTTATCTTTACTATTTTTTCCATTTTTTAATTCATCTCCTTTCACCTGAAAGAGATGAGGGTTCCTTTGGCGCTCCCTGAGCTTGGTTGTTTTTATGCAAACGTTTTATTACCCAACTATGTAATATGATCAGTGCTAGAAGGGAGAAGGGATTTGGGGAGTGGAGGAGGAGGAGGAGGAGGAGGAGATGGGAGGAGGAGGACTGTGGGGTCCTTGGTGGTTCTCTGAGCTTGGTTGTTTTTATTTCATCAGCCAAACTATCGTAGGTAACGTCATCTGTGCTAGCCAGCCTTCTTCATATGTATAAATAACACTCTCAGATGCTGTAAACACAAAGTTATTTTGTGTGTGTGTGGAGCGGGGAAACAGTCAAAACAACATTTATGGCAGAGTTACCACTTGAGAAGTATTTTGTTGGACACAGAATTGGTGAAAGGAAAATTGCAAGTGAAAAAAAGCACGGAAGAACCTTAAATAATTTACTAGAACTTTTGTTTAGGAAGCTGCTTTGCGCTTCTGGACTTGGAAGGATATTGTCAGGCCTGGTAGCCATCTTTTTTTGTTGGAGCTTCAGACCTGCCACATTTACTCCTGTGGGAAACTGGGAGGGGGGGATTGTATGGAGTCGGGGTGATATGTAGTCATAATAACATTCCTTTCTCAGAGAGTCAAGGACATCTTGCCCTGCACCTGGACGGTTGGAACTGGGAGGGATCTCCAGTTGGGACGGTGCTTGGATTGGATCATGTGATGGACTTGGATTTCCCTTTGGGTGGGACAAAACCTGGAAGCTTTCAGATTCGGGTTTTCTCAGATGTGCCAATATGACATCTCTAATAAAATAGGACTTTGAGGAACGTCAAGCCTCGGAGTCTTCTTTCGTATGGGGGTGTTACTTGGCACCCTGACAGATATCTGAATTAGAGGTAGCCCTCAATTTACGAGCACAATTGAACCCAAAATGTATGTTGCTAAGCGAGACAATTGTTAAGTGAGTTTGCCCCGTTTTACGAACTTTCTTGCCACGGTTGTTAAGTGAATCTGGCTTCCCCATTGACTTTGCTTGTTAGGAGGTCGCAAAAGGGGAAGTCACATGACCTCAGGGACGCAGCGACCGTCACAAATACGAGCCAGGTGACGAATGTCCGAATGTTGATCACGTGACCATGGGGATGCCAGTAATGGTCATATGTGTGAAAAACGGTCACAGGCCATTTTTTTCAGTGCCACTGTAACTTCAGTCAGTAAACAAATGCTCCAACACTGGAGGCTTTTAGGAAGAGATTGGATAACCATTTGTCTGAAATGGTACAGGGTTTCCTACCTAAGCAGGGGGCTGGACTAGAAGACCTCCAAGGTCCCCTGCAACCCTGTTATTCTCTTCTGTTCCCTATCCTGAACATTTTACTCCCTCTATAAGCAATTCAGAACAACAGCCAACATAGTTCCTTTAACACTGTTATCTACGAAACTCCCAACTCACAGCTAATTCTGACACGCAAGCATTTTTTGTTGCAAGATTTAAGAAAGCATCCGAGCGACCTACTAGGCAAAGCATGTTAAACACAAGCAAGCAAGCAAAAAGAAAGAAATTCCTTTATCCCCACGGTGGTAGCAATTAAACAAAAACAAAAACCACAGGAAACCAGTTTGTAAGAAGGAAAAATGGTCTTGTAAGAAGGAAATCCCAAATCCACAACAGAGCAATTAGAATAGGGGATACCCTTTGCCGGCAATCTGCTTACAACAACAGAAACTCAAACCAACAAGCAAGGCAGAACCATACACACAGGTCTTTGGCTCGCCCTGCTGACATCACAGCAATTCAGCCAATCGCAGCCAAGGTCCTTTCCTATTTGTCTGCGTCTCTGTGACATAGAAATAGCCGTGTCCTGCCCTATCAAAGCACCTTTGCTTGTCACCAAATCAGAGTTCCCAAAAAACCCCAACCATTAATTGTTCACAACCACACAAATCTGCACCATCCGAACTTTCAACAAGAGACGCACAAAAGCTCCTCTGAATTTAGGCTCAACACCCCACCACACCTAGCTTTAATCATAATTTAGCCAGGGAATCTGGAAGAAAAATCCACTTACTTTTTCACTTTGGGATATTTCATCTCCGAAATGGCATTTGTGGACTCGGTCTGTCTTTCCTTTAAATGCCGCGGCCACATGTTGTCCACCCAGTCTACCAAATCCACCTGGGAAAGACCAAAAGCAGAGTTAAGGTAGGAAGTGGTAGGGAAAGACCGGTTCCCTTGGCTAAGAATGGTCAACTGGGAAGCTCTCATTGACCCTCCCCAAGCTCAACTAGGATGCTCCCATTGACCCCAAGCTCAACTAGGAAGCTCTCATTGACCCCTAAGCTCAACTAGGAAGCTCTCATTGACCCCAAGCTCAACTAGGAAGCTCTCATTGACCCCTAAGCTCAACTAGGAAGCTCTCATTGACCCACCCAAGCTCAACTAGGAAGCTCTCATTGACCCCTAAGCTCAACTAGGAAGCTCTCATTGACCCCCAAGCTCAACTAGGATGCTCCCATTGACCCCAAGCTCAACTAGGAAGCTCTCATTGACTCCCCAAGCTCAACTAGGAAGCTCTCATTGACCCACCCAAGCTCAACTAGGAAGCTCTCATTGACCCCTAAGCTCAACTAGGAAGCTCTCATTGACCCCTAAGCTCAACTAGGGTGCTCCTGTTGACCGCCAACTCAACTAGGAAGCGCTCATTGACCTCCAAGCTCAATTAGGATGCTCCCATTGACCCCAGGTTTTCAGCCATCAGCTAGAAACTCCACTTACGACATTGGGACGCTTGACGATGTTGGCTAGTTTGGTGTGGCTGAATTCCAGGCTGATCATGTTGTACAGCTTCTCACGCTCTGCCTCGGGCGTTTCGTAATAACGCACAAATTGAGCCATGCTCATTTCAACACCTTTTTGGGTGTTCACATCCACCACATCCACAATTCGGCGGCTCCCTGGGAGAGTTTGGAAAAGGAAGGTTGGTGAGAAAACACAGCAGATTTTATTCCTAGTAAAGATGTTCAAAATAAACACGAGAAAATCCCAACTATGGTGGGAATCAGTGCTACTCAAACTGGCTATTTCTGGTTATTCTAGAACATCCCACAGGTTTCCCAGGATAAGTTTGAGAATCGGTTATTATACCGGCTTTACTTTAGAATAACAGCAAGATTTCATATTAACATTTAATTTTTAATCAGTATTTTCCCCTGAACAAGAAGCAAGCAGATGTGGAGAGACTTTAGCTACCAAAGTTTCCATTAATTTTCAGTTCTCAGACATCAGCTCAATTCTGCAAAATTCTGCAAAATTCTGCAAAATACAGATTTAGGTGCAACTTCAGTCTGCAACCTCCGTTATATATTCTTGGTTTAGCAGCCTCTTCCTTGTGTAGTTTATGCAGAATACCCTGTTTGTTCTTTTATTTAAAAAAAAAAAACCCCTCAAATCTTACTGCATCATTTCTGTATTATGGAAAGAGGCATAGAAACTTACCCACGAGCATTTTGGCGTCTTGGGCAGTGAAGTTGGGGTCGGGCATCCTGAAACAATCCAAAGCGAAGGGATTAAATTAAATGCGAAAACAAGAGAGTCACCATCATCACAACAACAGACCATCCCTGGCTAAGCAGCAGCCACCAGGACAACATTTAAAACCCTCGGGTTTTTTTCCCTCGCTTGTTTGCCAACTGTAGTTCTTTGGGAGAATCTTTTCCGAATTTGGAGATTTCCCTTCTGCCTCTGCTGCTGGCAAGCAGACCATCTTATCTATGTTCCTCTCCTTTTTTTTCCCTTCCTTGTAAAAAAAAATAAACCCTTTACGCTAAAGCAATGAATTCACAACACATTCCATCATCACGAAGATCCAAACTTCCTTCTGCTTTTTTGACCCACTCCCCCTCAGTGCCTTTTTTTTTTTTAATGGAAGTTGGTGGATGGATGGATGAGCCTTTTTGATACAGAGGGTTAAACTTTCCTATCGGGACAAGTTTTCCTTATCACAGCTTGGACACGTGGGCCAATCTCAGTGTTCCTACAGGACGATTTGAAGATACAAAAAAAAAAAATGATCAGAGACCTTGAATTATCCCAAGGATCATCTTTAGAAGGAAGGAGGGGGTGTGATGTTTGCATAGCTATCCAGGATCTCAGTACCAGTTCCGTTCATAGAATTAGTTTTCCAAGGTCCCCAATTCCAAGCCACACTGCGAACCTCAAGGTAGCCCTTTTCTCTTCGTAGGAAGAATAAAAGTCACCTATGTATGTATGCTGAGCGCCAAAGAATGGAGGCCTTTGAACTCTGGTGCCGGAGAAGTCTCCTGCAAGTCCCTTGGACTGCAAGGCCATCAAACCTGTCAGTCCTAGAGGAGATCAACCCTGACTGCTCTTTAGAAGGCCAGATCCTGAAGAGGAAACTCAAAATACTTTGGCCACCTAATGAGAAGGAAGGACTCCCTGGAGAAGAGCCTCATGCTGGGAACGATGGAGGGCAAAAGAAGAAGAAGGGGACGGCAGAGAACGTGGTGGCTGGATGGAGTCACTGAAGCAGTCGGCATGAGCTTCAATGGACTCCAGGGGATGGTAGAGGACAGGAAGGCCTGGAGGAACATTGTCCGTGGGGTCGCGATGGGTCAGACACAACTTTGCAATTAACAACAACATGTATGAGATAAAGGACACAGGATGATATAGATTAAGAGTAGAGTGGTCTTACTTAATTCCCAGTCCAGTCTTACTTCGGAAGATGAGAGGGACTTTTAACGCTTCCTGTTGCACGTATTCAAAAGTGAAATCTGGAAGGAAAAAAAAAAAGCCGAGGAGGTCAGAGACAGATCAGTTGTAAGATTTCAGCCGTTAAAAACAAACAAACGAAAAAGCTTGGCAAATATAGATAGCCCTCGACTTACGACCATCATTGGGGGATTTTTATATTGAAATAATTTTAAATTAATTTTTAATTGGATTTTAATTCATGCGATTTCTGAATTGTTGAATGTTTTTCTTTGTAAGCCGCCCTGAGTCCTTCGGGAGAAGGGCGGCATATAAATTGCATAAATAAAATAAATAAATAAATAAAAATAAAATAATTGGGATCAACATTTCTGTTGCTAAGCAAGGCGGTTCTTAAAGAGCTGCGCACCCGATGTTCTGAGCTTTTTTTTTTTTTTGCCATGGCTGCTAAGCGGAACAGTTGTTAAACGAATCAAGCATTCAAAGCTTCCCCCATTGACTTTGTTTGTCGGAATCCGGCTGGCAGTCACGTGACCTCGGGATGCGAATTTTGGCCACCTGACCTGACGGTTGTTGAGTGTGAGAACTGGTCAGTATTAAGTTACTTTTTTCGGTGCCTTGCAGCTTTGAACAGCCACCGAACAAATGGTCGTCAGTCAAGAACTCTCCGTGAAACAAATGAACATTTCTTAAGAGTAGGTGTTGAGCTGTAGTCATAATGTTCTTTGCTTTTTAGCTTAGCAACTTTGAACTCAAGACACCGAGTTTACTTTTTCAAAGCACAACTGTTCTAACAGCCTTCCTATTTTACATGTCCTTCAGGCTGAGGTTTTTTTTAGAATAGAATAGAATTCTTTATTGGCCAAGTGTGATTGGACACACAAGGAATTATATGAGCAATATTTGAAGATTACATTCATGTGTCACGTTGTATCCTCTCCTTCCAAAAGATGTCAAGCGTGGGCTAGCTTTGTCCCCATCCTAACAACTCTGTGCCTCTGGTTTTCCCGCTTCACAACAACCCTGCGAGGTAGCTTAGGCTGCTACCACCCAAGGGGAACAGACTCAAAGCTAACCAGCAAAGTCTCCTCTCAAGGAGACTTGAGTTCAAGATGCCGCTAAGCTCTTGACCGTCGTCTTCTCCCTGAATTACAGTTTAATCGCAAAGGTTAATGAAGGCTCAATCAATGGAAGCCCAAGTTAAATGTTTTGAAAAAGCTGATTTTGTTCAGAAAAAAAAAACCCTTCAAAATCCTAAGAACGTTCAGCAGGGAGCTAGACCCAATAAATGGACTGAGGACTACTTTTGGGGAAAATGTACTTAAAACGTCCATTGAAAAGCAGTTCATATAAGCTATGAGAGACCCCAGAAAACAAATTAATCATCCAGTTCTAGCTTCTTCTGTTATTTGGCACTACAACGCCCACCATCCCCAATTGGGCCCAAGGCTAAAGCCCACCAACCCTAGCCGGACCTAAGGCTAAAGCCCATCATCCCCAGCTGGGCCCAAGGCTAAAGCCCACCATCCCCAGCTGAGCCCAAGGCTAGAGCCCATCATCCCCAGCCGGGCCCAAGCCCAGCCCACCTGGAACACCCGCTCGCAGAAATGGTCCCATGCATGAAAAGCCCCCCAGAACCCAGACTACAAAGCCCATCACTCTCCCTAGGTGACGGCTAACCCTCAAGTCTGAAAGAAAAATGGGCCGCGGAGTCCTCAGCGCTCTCTGAGGTGGGTCCTTGGAGGAAGGGGGGGTTTCCTCCATTTTCTCCTTACGCCCCCCTGAAAAGAGACCCTCACTCTTTCCCTCAGTTCAGACGTGAGGGAGGGGGGGTTCCTTTTGGAGTCAGGGTCAAGGGGAAGGTGGGCATCCAGTCGGGCCTGAGGCGACCCCCCCCCCCGCAAGAGGGGAATTTTAAAAAGGGGGGGCAAAAGCCCAAGTGGGGAGGGGGCGACAGAGGCGGGAGGGGGGGCGGGAAGAGCGGCTCCGCCTTCCCGGGTTCGAAGCCCGCCTCAGCCAGCCTCAGCGGCGTCACCGGATCCCCCGGCCCGGAGGGCGGCGGGAAATACGAAGCCGGGGGTGGGGGTGGGAGGCGGGCGGCACGTGGGAGCAGCCGGGCTCTTCTCCGGCGCGCTCACCTTGGCCGTCCATGGGCCGCACGAAGTCCCCGCGGTAGCTGCGGCTCCTCAGCTTCTCGTCCAGGTTGAAGCCGCGAACGCTGACGATCTCCTCCACGTCGGACAGGTCCTCGTTCTCGTCGTAGAGCCGCCGGCCGATGCAGCGCTGCACGGGAAGGGCAGACAAGGCCGAGGGGCGCGTCGCTGGGGGAGCCCGGGATGGGGGGCCCGCGGGCGCCGCGCTGGGGAAGGCAGGCAGGCAGGCAGGACGGGGTGGGGAGGGGGGAAGCCCCGCGCGGCCGTGGGAAAGGGGAGCAGCGCCCTCTCTCCACCCCCACCCCGCCACTCTTTGCTCTGGGTTAGCCCAAGCCCCCTCCCCAACTACGTGCCCAAACCCGTGTCTGGGGGGCGTGCGTGTGAAGGCTTTGCCTCGGGTGCTTCTCGACTCGGGGGTGGAGTGGGGTGGACCCCAAGCCCAGTTATTGCACGCAACCCCGCGGAGTGGGCTCCTCCTGCCTTTGGCTGCGGGAGACCCCCGGGAGGCTTCCCTTGCCCCCGTTCCCACGACCACTCTCTCTCTCTCTCTCTCTCTCTCTCTCTCTCGCTCTCGCTCTCCCTTAGCAACGGGAAAACAAGCCGGGCGAGTCGAGCAGCAAAGCAACAAGCCAGCCCGGTTTACGTAGTTAGGAGAAGCCGCGCAGGCTTGCCCGAGTCATACCGGAAGCCGGCCTTTTAAAAAGCACACGGCGTTATGTAACACGGGGGTCTCCCCGCCCGCAGCGGCCCCTTCCACGCCCCCTCCCCAAACCCACCGGGGACCCCTTTCCCCCCCACCCACCCCGCTTCCAAACACGCGCATCGCGCCTATCCAAGCCAGGTTGGGTTTCCCCGGCGCCCAACGCGGAAGTTTCGAGTGGGTGGGGGTCTTTTCTGCCCACCGGGACCGATCTGTGGGGATGGGGAAAGTGGGTTGGGGGGGAGGCGGCGGAGGGGGAGGAGAGAAGGGGAGTTAGGAAAGAGTTAAGCCGCCTCGCCCCCTCCCCACCCAAAGCAGCAGAGGCGAGGCCCAGATTTCCCCCCACCACCCCCACCACCCCCCGCCAAAACAAGGCGGAAAAAGCATCGCCGCCGCGGCTGGCGATGTGGGGACGCGACTTGCGCGCCCCTCCGCTGTAGGATCGGCGCAGCGGCGGGAGGGGAGGGGAGAGAAGGGGGATCCACGCAACGAGCCTCCCCTCCCCTCTCTTTTTCTCGCTCGCCTTCCCAGCAAACACCCCCCCACCCGCGCCCGCCGGTAGCAAAGCCAGGATCTCCCGCGGGCTGGTTTAAATGCCCAAGCCGGCGCGCAGGCAAGCCCCGAATCGCGCCCACCCCCCACCCCCGGGAAACCCGGGTGGGGGGGATCTTTCCTCCTCGATCTGGCCTCCTTTCCCCCCAACCCCCCCCCCCATCTCCCCAGCCGAGCCCGAGAAAGTACACACCAGTCTCCTGGGCGAGCCTCTTTCTGCCTCCATGATCTGAACACTTTCATCTCTTTAGAGAGTCAACAGTTCCTCCTTTGGGTTCTGCTGCAAAGGTCGAGAGGGGGGGGTTCCTGCCGGGCTGGGCCCCAAAACTGGGGCGGGGGGGGGAACCGCGAGAGAGAGAGAGAGAGAGAGAGAGAGAGAGAGGAAACCCCCGGAAAATTCCCCCGCCTCCCCCTCCTCTTCCTCCCTCCCCTCCCCTCCAATTTAGAGGCTTCCCAAATAATCCAATTCCCGACAAAAAAAGCAGCCTCTCGCCCCCCCGCGAGGGTTGCAAAAGGCCATCCGGGTCTCTCTCTCTCTCTCTCTAAAGTTTTGCTCTCTCTCCCCCCCCCCCCACGGGCGATCAACACTTTCTTTTAGAGGCGGGAGGGGGCGTGGGGGGGGGCGGGAAGGCGAGAGAGGGAGGGAGAGAGTGGGGGCCACAGCTCCGAAAGCAAAGGATCGCTGTGGGGGGGTTGGGGGGGGAGACGGAGGAGGAGGGGAAGGGGGTGGGCGATGCTTTATGTGCCCCCCCTCCCCGCTTTTGTGTTTGTTTGTTTGTTCTTTTGCTTTTGGCTTTCCGCCCCCCCTCTCCCCGGAGAGGGGGGGCAGGAGGTGGCCTCGGTTTTCTTATGCAAAAAGTCCCGCAAAGAATTCCCCCCCCCCAGCCTTTCGGCGTGCAAGGGGGCGGGGGGGAGGAAAG
>WNWU01014458.1:0-13331 GCA_012654045.1 Ptyas mucosa | reverse complement strand
GGAAAGGAAAGGAAAGGAAAGGAAAGGAAAGGAAAGGAAAGGAAAGGAAAGGAAAGGAAAAGGAAACGGGAACTCAAGATCTTGGTTTTGCAACTCAACATCTGTCTTGGAAAACAGCCTACCTTGTCTGGGTTTTGGGCACGGGAATTTCTCCCTGGCGCTTGGCGCGCCATTAAACCTTCCAAGCGGGCAAAATATCCAAGGAGCACACAAGAAAGATTCCACCTCCCTAGACCTCCGGCAGGAGCCCCTTTTCAAAATACAAGTCCTCCTTCCTTCCTTCCCTCCTCCTCCTCCTCCTCCTCCCAGGCTCCTAAGCCCCTCTGCCCCCTTCCTCCCCCTTCCTCTAGGCCTGGTGACACCCACTCAGGGGGTGGTTTGGGGAGCTTCAGCCCTCCCCCCCCTGCGAGAAACTTGGAAGCAGAAAGCAAACTTGGAATGCGAGCGGCCACTGGCTTGGGGTTCATCTGAAAGATCCTGGGTGGGTTTGGAATTATATGAATCATTTTTCTTTAAAATAAAATGCTAGTGTGATGGCATAGAGACTGGAAGGGTGTGTGAGAATACCGTGGAGTTTATCCGGAGGACATGTCTGGAAACAAACGAACAATCTGCATCTCTGCATATATCGTAGTCTTAAAAACTGGGACTTGAACTGCCCCCATGTTCTTAGCCTGAGCTGAACGTCCTTTAAATGGACGAATTGATGCAGAAAAAGGGCTTTTTTTTCCCCTCCTCCTGTAGCAGGCAGGCTAAGCACGCGCACACCCCTGTTCCAATCTCAAATACGAAGCATTGTTGTTCAGATATGGAGCATTCTGCACGCCGCAAAAACCCAGTTTCTGAAGATTTGGAGAGGGAGGGGGGTTGGCTCAAGCCTTTGGCTTCTCTGGCTAGAAAGTGAGCTTAGCTTTCCTACTTGCAACCCCCCCCCCACCCCCACCCCCACTCTTCTCTTCCAGGCACGAATCCTCATTCCCATCCTTGCAGAATGGATGACACGATTTGTCCCTGTCCAACTCAATCTTCCTTCTGAAACAAGCCCTCTTCTCTGCCCCCCCACCCCACTCCAGCAAGTTTTTCAACACGCGCGCACACACACACACTCCAGGAAGCCTCGATAAGGGGGAGAAAGACCATTCTTCTTAAGGAGTCCATTTCTTTCACACACATAAAACCCCCAAAAACTCAACCTCTGCTTCTAAGAAACCTTAGGAAGGAGGAGGAGGAGGAGGAGTTAGGGGAAAAAAAATCTTTAGAAAGAGTCTTTGAGGATCATCGGCCTCTAACGGAGGATATTCTGTTGTTGCTGTTCTCTCTTTCCAAGCCCAAGGCTTTGGAAATTGGGGAGGGGGCAAAGGAGAAGGCTTTTCCCCCTGCAAAGCAGACTCTGGAGAGGTGCCTTTGTGTTGACCTCTACGGCTTCCTCTGTAAGGCTGGAGTGAGGCTGGAGTCACGTGGGGGAAGGAATTCAACCCCACTTCTCCTGCATGGATAATCCGGCAGAGAGCTAGTGGGTGGGTTTGCTCAGCACAGCCCAGAATGCCTAACTTTTTCTAAGGGACTTGGCTCTTGAAATGTGCTCAGGCCTCCATCTTGGGAGGAAGAGGCCCCCTACCCCTTTCTTTTCCAGCCCCCCACCCCCACCCCATTCTCCAAGCCAGAGGCCCCTTCCTATCTGCCTTCCGGTTTTAAAAAAAAAATACAGGGGGGGGAGAGAAAAGACAGATAAAACTTAAAAAGAGATTTCACCCCCAGCTTCCTGAACCCCTCAAGCACCAAAACCCTTGTCGACACAATCTTTGGAATAAAGAGAAATTTGGGGTTCACTGGGGTGGGGGGAGGGGAGATCTGAGCTTGCTCCATTTCATTCATATCAAACGGGGACAAGGACTGTTTCAGCATCTCTCCTCTGTTTTGTTTCCCCACCACCACCACCAAACGATGGTGGAAGATGCTGAAAATGGTAGAGAGAGAAAAAATGGGAGGGTGGGAAAAATAACCGTAAAAGAAATGGAAGGAAGGAGGAGCTGAGAACCAAGAGCGAGGGTGGCCTTTTCGAAGATGCTTCCCTGGCGGAGGCAGCATTGAACTTGTTGTGTTTTCTGTCCTTTAATTGCTCCCAAATTAGAAGGCAATGAAACGCCGCTTTGCATAGCTTAAGGGAGGGCTTCTTGTCACATTTTGGGAGGGGTGTGTTCTTTTTCTGATGGCATAGGAGGGGAAATTCCCAGCTGGAGCCTCTGCTAAAAACTGTCCTTCGCCTCTTGGTTTTTTTTTTTTAATTCCCTAAAAAGCTACACTCGTTTGTTTTCATTCGGATGTCACTGTACAGCAAACATTTGCACATTGGTGTAAAAAGCAGCCAGGGGCAACAATGCAAAAGACAGACCCCCCCCCCTCTCTCTGCGTGTAAAAGAGTGCAGAATTTTACGCCAAAACGAGAAGATAAAAATAACAACGGAGAGGATAACAAGAGGATTCCTTGCTCCTTTTCTCCAATCACAATATCAGAATTTTAGATTTTTCGAAGAGAAAAACACCTTCCTCTTTTACAGCAGCCCTGTTCCCGCGGCATCGCAGATTTCAAGATGCTTTTAGAAGGGACCCCAAAAGTCAGCTACAGCCTCTATCGGCTGCATCCCGATAGATTCAACAAGCACGCGTTGTCACCAACGCACGCACCCTTGCAAAGATGTCGCTCGCTCCGTGAATGCGGTCCAAATACCCCTCGTTCTATTATACCAGCTTACGAAGTTGTGTTCGCAAATCACCTGCAGCCAAGAGAGAACCACACCTGTTCATTCAAGACTCCCAGAAATAAACTTGGGGGGGAAAAAAGGCCATTGTGAATGCTTTCAAGGTCAAACATCTTTTGCAGAAGTTTCCTTCAGTTTTAAGCCCTCTTATCGTTTAGGATTTAAGGGCTCAAAGATAAACTCAAAGATGCTTGCAAAAGGACCATCCATCATCCACAAAGCACAAAAAAGGCCACAAAAAAACATAGCACAGATATTCTCCCCACACCATCACACACACATATCCTGCTACCCTCCAGGGAAAAATAATCTCTTCCCAATCTTATCTATCTACTGGCTTTGTTTCCCACCCCCCTCAAAGTGTGGGGGGTGGGAGACAACAGGAGGGCAGTTGGCCAAGCTGAACAGAGAAAAATCAAACAATCTCTGCTAACCAGGAAGCTTGGAAAGACACCCCCCCACACACAGAATCCATGTGATAAAATGGTGGGCCAGGATAGGAAAAACCACCAGAGAAAACAGAGCAGATCTGTTCTGGAATTGATTGTGTACGTGTGAACACACGGATGAGGTGGGATTGTGGTTTTGGGGTCAGGAGGCAGTGAGCCCCTCTCTTGGATCAAAAAAACCCCCTGCACAGATGGAATTTTAGTGGGCAATTCGTTTACTATCCGAGGAGGCAAGGAGAGAGAAGTCACAGTGACGGCTGCTTGCTTCTCTCTACCGCCCCTCTCTCTTCTCCTTCTCTCTCTCCCACTCAATTTTCCTCTGAGCAGGCGATTCTCACGTAATTTTCTTCTTCTGCTTGGCTGCAGCATCCGTCGCACATTAAAAAATAGCGGTACCTCTTCCAGCCTTGACTGAGCGACTAAACACTGAGCATTTCCCCCCAGATCGCTACCATCAAGGTCGCTTACAAACTAGAACACAGGGCTGGAGTTTTGCAAAAACTTGAAAAAAAAAAAAGAAACTTTCCAAGGATCGGGTTTTGCACTCAGATCACGCAGGGACCTTTGTTAGTATAACACAGTGAAGCTAAATATCTAAATCTGTGGAGGAGGGATGTTCAAATTAAACAACCCTGTTTTTTCATAAGAGATGCAGTGGCTGAGTGGCTAAGACGCTGAGCTTGTCAATCGAAAGGTCGGCGGTTCAGTGGTTCGAATCCCTAGTGCCGCATAACGAGCTCCCGTGACTTGTCCCAGCTTCTGCCAACCTAGCAGTTCGAAAGCAGGTAAAAAAATGCAAGTAGAAAAATAGGGACCACCTTTGGTGGGAAGGTAACAGCGTTCCGTGCGCCTTTGGCGTTGAGTCATGCCGGCCACAGAACCACGGAGACGTCTTTGGACAACGCTGGCTCTTAGGCTTTGAAACGGAGATAAGCACCGCCCCCTAGAGTCGGGAATGCCTAGCACAGATGTGCGAGGGGAACCTTTATCTTTACTATTTTTTCCATTTTTTAATTCATCTCCTTTCACCTGAAAGAGATGAGGGTTCCTTTGGCGCTCCCTGAGCTTGGTTGTTTTTATGCAAACGTTTTATTACCCAACTATGTAATATGATCAGTGCTAGAAGGGAGAAGGGATTTGGGGAGTGGAGGAGGAGGAGGAGGAGGAGGAGATGGGAGGAGGAGGACTGTGGGGTCCTTGGTGGTTCTCTGAGCTTGGTTGTTTTTATTTCATCAGCCAAACTATCGTAGGTAACGTCATCTGTGCTAGCCAGCCTTCTTCATATGTATAAATAACACTCTCAGATGCTGTAAACACAAAGTTATTTTGTGTGTGTGTGGAGCGGGGAAACAGTCAAAACAACATTTATGGCAGAGTTACCACTTGAGAAGTATTTTGTTGGACACAGAATTGGTGAAAGGAAAATTGCAAGTGAAAAAAAGCACGGAAGAACCTTAAATAATTTACTAGAACTTTTGTTTAGGAAGCTGCTTTGCGCTTCTGGACTTGGAAGGATATTGTCAGGCCTGGTAGCCATCTTTTTTTGTTGGAGCTTCAGACCTGCCACATTTACTCCTGTGGGAAACTGGGAGGGGGGGATTGTATGGAGTCGGGGTGATATGTAGTCATAATAACATTCCTTTCTCAGAGAGTCAAGGACATCTTGCCCTGCACCTGGACGGTTGGAACTGGGAGGGATCTCCAGTTGGGACGGTGCTTGGATTGGATCATGTGATGGACTTGGATTTCCCTTTGGGTGGGACAAAACCTGGAAGCTTTCAGATTCGGGTTTTCTCAGATGTGCCAATATGACATCTCTAATAAAATAGGACTTTGAGGAACGTCAAGCCTCGGAGTCTTCTTTCGTATGGGGGTGTTACTTGGCACCCTGACAGATATCTGAATTAGAGGTAGCCCTCAATTTACGAGCACAATTGAACCCAAAATGTATGTTGCTAAGCGAGACAATTGTTAAGTGAGTTTGCCCCGTTTTACGAACTTTCTTGCCACGGTTGTTAAGTGAATCTGGCTTCCCCATTGACTTTGCTTGTTAGGAGGTCGCAAAAGGGGAAGTCACATGACCTCAGGGACGCAGCGACCGTCACAAATACGAGCCAGGTGACGAATGTCCGAATGTTGATCACGTGACCATGGGGATGCCAGTAATGGTCATATGTGTGAAAAACGGTCACAGGCCATTTTTTTCAGTGCCACTGTAACTTCAGTCAGTAAACAAATGCTCCAACACTGGAGGCTTTTAGGAAGAGATTGGATAACCATTTGTCTGAAATGGTACAGGGTTTCCTACCTAAGCAGGGGGCTGGACTAGAAGACCTCCAAGGTCCCCTGCAACCCTGTTATTCTCTTCTGTTCCCTATCCTGAACATTTTACTCCCTCTATAAGCAATTCAGAACAACAGCCAACATAGTTCCTTTAACACTGTTATCTACGAAACTCCCAACTCACAGCTAATTCTGACACGCAAGCATTTTTTGTTGCAAGATTTAAGAAAGCATCCGAGCGACCTACTAGGCAAAGCATGTTAAACACAAGCAAGCAAGCAAAAAGAAAGAAATTCCTTTATCCCCACGGTGGTAGCAATTAAACAAAAACAAAAACCACAGGAAACCAGTTTGTAAGAAGGAAAAATGGTCTTGTAAGAAGGAAATCCCAAATCCACAACAGAGCAATTAGAATAGGGGATACCCTTTGCCGGCAATCTGCTTACAACAACAGAAACTCAAACCAACAAGCAAGGCAGAACCATACACACAGGTCTTTGGCTCGCCCTGCTGACATCACAGCAATTCAGCCAATCGCAGCCAAGGTCCTTTCCTATTTGTCTGCGTCTCTGTGACATAGAAATAGCCGTGTCCTGCCCTATCAAAGCACCTTTGCTTGTCACCAAATCAGAGTTCCCAAAAAACCCCAACCATTAATTGTTCACAACCACACAAATCTGCACCATCCGAACTTTCAACAAGAGACGCACAAAAGCTCCTCTGAATTTAGGCTCAACACCCCACCACACCTAGCTTTAATCATAATTTAGCCAGGGAATCTGGAAGAAAAATCCACTTACTTTTTCACTTTGGGATATTTCATCTCCGAAATGGCATTTGTGGACTCGGTCTGTCTTTCCTTTAAATGCCGCGGCCACATGTTGTCCACCCAGTCTACCAAATCCACCTGGGAAAGACCAAAAGCAGAGTTAAGGTAGGAAGTGGTAGGGAAAGACCGGTTCCCTTGGCTAAGAATGGTCAACTGGGAAGCTCTCATTGACTCTCCCCAAGCTCAACTAGGAAGCTCTCATTGACCCCAAGCTCAACTAGGAAGCTCTCATTGACCCCAAGCTCAACTAGGAAGCTCTCATTGACCCCTAAGCTCAACTAGGAAGCTCTCATTGACCCACCCAAGCTCAACTAGGAAGCTCTCATTGACCCCTAAGCTCAACTAGGAAGCTCTCATTGACCCCCAAGCTCAACTAGGATGCTCCCATTGACCCCAAGCTCAACTAGGAAGCTCTCATTGACTCCCCAAGCTCAACTAGGAAGCTCTCATTGACCCACCCAAGCTCAACTAGGAAGCTCTCATTGACCCCTAAGCTCAACTAGGAAGCTCTCATTGACCCCTAAGCTCAACTAGGGTGCTCCTGTTGACCGCCAACTCAACTAGGAAGCGCTCATTGACCTCCAAGCTCAATTAGGATGCTCCCATTGACCCCAGGTTTTCAGCCATCAGCTAGAAACTCCACTTACGACATTGGGACGCTTGACGATGTTGGCTAGTTTGGTGTGGCTGAATTCCAGGCTGATCATGTTGTACAGCTTCTCACGCTCTGCCTCGGGCGTTTCGTAATAACGCACAAATTGAGCCATGCTCATTTCAACACCTTTTTGGGTGTTCACATCCACCACATCCACAATTCGGCGGCTCCCTGGGAGAGTTTGGAAAAGGAAGGTTGGTGAGAAAACACAGCAGATTTTATTCCTAGTAAAGATGTTCAAAATAAACACGAGAAAATCCCAACTATGGTGGGAATCAGTGCTACTCAAACTGGCTATTTCTGGTTATTCTAGAACATCCCACAGGTTTCCCAGGATAAGTTTGAGAATCGGTTATTATACCGGCTTTACTTTAGAATAACAGCAAGATTTCATATTAACATTTAATTTTTAATCAGTATTTTCCCCTGAACAAGAAGCAAGCAGATGTGGAGAGACTTTAGCTACCAAAGTTTCCATTAATTTTCAGTTCTCAGACATCAGCTCAATTCTGCAAAATTCTGCAAAATTCTGCAAAATACAGATTTAGGTGCAACTTCAGTCTGCAACCTCCGTTATATATTCTTGGTTTAGCAGCCTCTTCCTTGTGTAGTTTATGCAGAATACCCTGTTTGTTCTTTTATTTAAAAAAAAAAAAACCCTCAAATCTTACTGCATCATTTCTGTATTATGGAAAGAGGCATAGAAACTTACCCACGAGCATTTTGGCGTCTTGGGCAGTGAAGTTGGGGTCGGGCATCCTGAAACAATCCAAAGCGAAGGGATTAAATTAAATGCGAAAACAAGAGAGTCACCATCATCACAACAACAGACCATCCCTGGCTAAGCAGCAGCCACCAGGACAACATTTAAAACCCTCGGGTTTTTTTCCCTCGCTTGTTTGCCAACTGTAGTTCTTTGGGAGAATCTTTTCCGAATTTGGAGATTTCCCTTCTGCCTCTGCTGCTGGCAAGCAGACCATCTTATCTATGTTCCTCTCCTTTTTTTTCCCTTCCTTGTAAAAAAAAATAAACCCTTTACGCTAAAGCAATGAATTCACAACACATTCCATCATCACGAAGATCCAAACTTCCTTCTGCTTTTTTGACCCACTCCCCCTCAGTGCCTTTTTTTTTTTTAATGGAAGTTGGTGGATGGATGGATGAGCCTTTTTGATACAGAGGGTTAAACTTTCCTATCGGGACAAGTTTTCCTTATCACAGCTTGGACACGTGGGCCAATCTCAGTGTTCCTACAGGACGATTTGAAGATACAAAAAAAAAAAATGATCAGAGACCTTGAATTATCCCAAGGATCATCTTTAGAAGGAAGGAGGGGGTGTGATGTTTGCATAGCTATCCAGGATCTCAGTACCAGTTCCGTTCATAGAATTAGTTTTCCAAGGTCCCCAATTCCAAGCCACACTGCGAACCTCAAGGTAGCCCTTTTCTCTTCGTAGGAAGAATAAAAGTCACCTATGTATGTATGCTGAGCGCCAAAGAATGGAGGCCTTTGAACTCTGGTGCCGGAGAAGTCTCCTGCAAGTCCCTTGGACTGCAAGGCCATCAAACCTGTCAGTCCTAGAGGAGATCAACCCTGACTGCTCTTTAGAAGGCCAGATCCTGAAGAGGAAACTCAAAATACTTTGGCCACCTAATGAGAAGGAAGGACTCCCTGGAGAAGAGCCTCATGCTGGGAACGATGGAGGGCAAAAGAAGAAGAAGGGGACGGCAGAGAACGTGGTGGCTGGATGGAGTCACTGAAGCAGTCGGCATGAGCTTCAATGGACTCCAGGGGATGGTAGAGGACAGGAAGGCCTGGAGGAACATTGTCCGTGGGGTCGCGATGGGTCAGACACAACTTTGCAATTAACAACAACATGTATGAGATAAAGGACACAGGATGATATAGATTAAGAGTAGAGTGGTCTTACTTAATTCCCAGTCCAGTCTTACTTCGGAAGATGAGAGGGACTTTTAACGCTTCCTGTTGCACGTATTCAAAAGTGAAATCTGGAAGGAAAAAAAAAAAGCCGAGGAGGTCAGAGACAGATCAGTTGTAAGATTTCAGCCGTTAAAAACAAACAAACGAAAAAGCTTGGCAAATATAGATAGCCCTCGACTTACGACCATCATTGGGGGATTTTTATATTGAAATAATTTTAAATTAATTTTTAATTGGATTTTAATTCATGCGATTTCTGAATTGTTGAATGTTTTTCTTTGTAAGCCGCCCTGAGTCCTTCGGGAGAAGGGCGGCATATAAATTGCATAAATAAAATAAATAAATAAATAAAAATAAAATAATTGGGATCAACATTTCTGTTGCTAAGCAAGGCGGTTCTTAAAGAGCTGCGCACCCGATGTTCTGAGCTTTTTTTTTTTTTTGCCATGGCTGCTAAGCGGAACAGTTGTTAAACGAATCAAGCATTCAAAGCTTCCCCCATTGACTTTGTTTGTCGGAATCCGGCTGGCAGTCACGTGACCTCGGGATGCGAATTTTGGCCACCTGACCTGACGGTTGTTGAGTGTGAGAACTGGTCAGTATTAAGTTACTTTTTTCGGTGCCTTGCAGCTTTGAACAGCCACCGAACAAATGGTCGTCAGTCAAGAACTCTCCGTGAAACAAATGAACATTTCTTAAGAGTAGGTGTTGAGCTGTAGTCATAATGTTCTTTGCTTTTTAGCTTAGCAACTTTGAACTCAAGACACCGAGTTTACTTTTTCAAAGCACAACTGTTCTAACAGCCTTCCTAATCCTACTTCCTTCAGCAGAGTAAACGAAACGATACATGTACGGTTTAAAACAGGGGTTTTTTTTAGTGCTGGTCCTGTCATTTTACATGTCCTTCAGGCTGAGGTTTTTTTTAGAATAGAATAGAATTCTTTATTGGCCAAGTGTGATTGGACACACAAGGAATTATATGAGCAATATTTGAAGATTACATTCATGTGTCACGTTGTATCCTCTCCTTCCAAAAGATGTCAAGCGTGGGCTAGCTTTGTCCCCATCCTAACAACTCTGTGCCTCTGGTTTTCCCGCTTCACAACAACCCTGCGAGGTAGCTTAGGCTGCTACCACCCAAGGGGAACAGACTCAAAGCTAACCAGCAAAGTCTCCTCTCAAGGAGACTTGAGTTCAAGATGCCGCTAAGCTCTTGACCGTCGTCTTCTCCCTGAATTACAGTTTAATCGCAAAGGTTAATGAAGGCTCAATCAATGGAAGCCCAAGTTAAATGTTTTGAAAAAGCTGATTTTGTTCAGAAAAAAAAACCCTTCAAAATCCTAAGAACGTTCAGCAGGGAGCTAGACCCAATAAATGGACTGAGGACTACTTTTGGGGAAAATGTACTTAAAACGTCCATTGAAAAGCAGTTCATATAAGCTATGAGAGACCCCAGAAAACAAATTAATCATCCAGTTCTAGCTTCTTCTGTTATTTGGCACTACAACGCCCACCATCCCCAATTGGGCCCAAGGCTAAAGCCCACCAACCCTAGCCGGACCTAAGGCTAAAGCCCATCATCCCCAGCTGGGCCCAAGGCTAAAGCCCACCATCCCCAGCTGAGCCCAAGGCTAGAGCCCATCATCCCCAGCCGGGCCCAAGCCCAGCCCACCTGGAACACCCGCTCGCAGAAATGGTCCCATGCATGAAAAGCCCCCCAGAACCCAGACTACAAAGCCCATCACTCTCCCTAGGTGACGGCTAACCCTCAAGTCTGAAAGAAAAATGGGCCGCGGAGTCCTCAGCGCTCTCTGAGGTG
This sequence comes from Ptyas mucosa, assembly GCA_012654045.1. Lineage (NCBI taxonomy): Eukaryota > Metazoa > Chordata > Lepidosauria > Squamata > Colubridae > Ptyas > Ptyas mucosa. The sequence goes on along the minus strand of WNWU01014458.1, from coordinate 2,595 downwards.
GGTCCTTGGAGGAAGGGGGGGTTTCCTCCATTTTCTCCTTACGCCCCCCTGAAAAGAGACCCTCACTCTTTCCCTCAGTTCAGACGTGAGGGAGGGGGGGTTCCTTTTGGAGTCAGGGTCAAGGGGAAGGTGGGCATCCAGTCGGGCCTGAGGCGACCCCCCCCCCCGCAAGAGGGGAATTTTAAAAAGGGGGGGCAAAAGCCCAAGTGGGGAGGGGGCGACAGAGGCGGGAGGGGGGGCGGGAAGAGCGGCTCCGCCTTCCCGGGTTCGAAGCCCGCCTCAGCCAGCCTCAGCGGCGTCACCGGATCCCCCGGCCCGGAGGGCGGCGGGAAATACGAAGCCGGGGGTGGGGGTGGGAGGCGGGCGGCACGTGGGAGCAGCCGGGCTCTTCTCCGGCGCGCTCACCTTGGCCGTCCATGGGCCGCACGAAGTCCCCGCGGTAGCTGCGGCTCCTCAGCTTCTCGTCCAGGTTGAAGCCGCGAACGCTGACGATCTCCTCCACGTCGGACAGGTCCTCGTTCTCGTCGTAGAGCCGCCGGCCGATGCAGCGCTGCACGGGAAGGGCAGACAAGGCCGAGGGGCGCGTCGCTGGGGGAGCCCGGGATGGGGGGCCCGCGGGCGCCGCGCTGGGGAAGGCAGGCAGGCAGGCAGGACGGGGTGGGGAGGGGGGAAGCCCCGCGCGGCCGTGGGAAAGGGGAGCAGCGCCCTCTCTCCACCCCCACCCCGCCACTCTTTGCTCTGGGTTAGCCCAAGCCCCCTCCCCAACTACGTGCCCAAACCCGTGTCTGGGGGGCGTGCGTGTGAAGGCTTTGCCTCGGGTGCTTCTCGACTCGGGGGTGGAGTGGGGTGGACCCCAAGCCCAGTTATTGCACGCAACCCCGCGGAGTGGGCTCCTCCTGCCTTTGGCTGCGGGAGACCCCCGGGAGGCTTCCCTTGCCCCCGTTCCCACGACCACTCTCTCTCTCTCTCTCTCTCTCTCTCTCTCTCTCGCTCTCGCTCTCCCTTAGCAACGGGAAAACAAGCCGGGCGAGTCGAGCAGCAAAGCAACAAGCCAGCCCGGTTTACGTAGTTAGGAGAAGCCGCGCAGGCTTGCCCGAGTCATACCGGAAGCCGGCCTTTTAAAAAGCACACGGCGTTATGTAACACGGGGGTCTCCCCGCCCGCAGCGGCCCCTTCCACGCCCCCTCCCCAAACCCACCGGGGACCCCTTTCCCCCCCACCCACCCCGCTTCCAAACACGCGCATCGCGCCTATCCAAGCCAGGTTGGGTTTCCCCGGCGCCCAACGCGGAAGTTTCGAGTGGGTGGGGGTCTTTTCTGCCCACCGGGACCGATCTGTGGGGATGGGGAAAGTGGGTTGGGGGGGAGGCGGCGGAGGGGGAGGAGAGAAGGGGAGTTAGGAAAGAGTTAAGCCGCCTCGCCCCCTCCCCACCCAAAGCAGCAGAGGCGAGGCCCAGATTTCCCCCCACCACCCCCACCACCCCCCGCCAAAACAAGGCGGAAAAAGCATCGCCGCCGCGGCTGGCGATGTGGGGACGCGACTTGCGCGCCCCTCCGCTGTAGGATCGGCGCAGCGGCGGGAGGGGAGGGGAGAGAAGGGGGATCCACGCAACGAGCCTCCCCTCCCCTCTCTTTTTCTCGCTCGCCTTCCCAGCAAACACCCCCCACCCGCGCCCGCCGGTAGCAAAGCCAGGATCTCCCGCGGGCTGGTTTAAATGCCCAAGCCGGCGCGCAGGCAAGCCCCGAATCGCGCCCACCCCCCACCCCCGGGAAACCCGGGTGGGGGGGATCTTTCCTCCTCGATCTGGCCTCCTTTCCCCCCAACCCCCCCCCCCCATCTCCCCAGCCGAGCCCGAGAAAGTACACACCAGTCTCCTGGGCGAGCCTCTTTCTGCCTCCATGATCTGAACACTTTCATCTCTTTAGAGAGTCAACAGTTCCTCCTTTGGGTTCTGCTGCAAAGGTCGAGAGGGGGGGGTTCCTGCCGGGCTGGGCCCCAAAACTGGGGCGGGGGGGGGAACCGCGAGAGAGAGAGAGAGAGAGAGAGAGAGAGAGAGGAAACCCCCGGAAAATTCCCCCGCCTCCCCCTCCTCTTCCTCCCTCCCCTCCCCTCCAATTTAGAGGCTTCCCAAATAATCCAATTCCCGACAAAAAAAGCAGCCTCTCGCCCCCCCGCGAGGGTTGCAAAAGGCCATCCGGGTCTCTCTCTCTCTCTCTCTAAAGTTTTGCTCTCTCTCCCCCCCCCCCCACGGGCGATCAACACTTTCTTTTAGAGGCGGGAGGGGGCGTGGGGGGGGGCGGGAAGGCGAGAGAGGGAGGGAGAGAGTGGGGGCCACAGCTCCGAAAGCAAAGGATCGCTGTGGGGGGGTTGGGGGGGGAGACGGAGGAGGAGGGGAAGGGGGTGGGCGATGCTTTATGTGCCCCCCCTCCCCGCTTTTGTGTTTGTTTGTTTGTTCTTTTGCTTTTGGCTTTCCGCCCCCCCTCTCCCCGGAGAGGGGGGGCAGGAGGTGGCCTCGGTTTTCTTATGCAAAAAGTCCCGCAAAGAATTCCCCCCCCCCCAGCCTTTCGGCGTGCAAGGGGGCGGGGGGGAGGAAAG
>WNWU01014423.1:0-10514 GCA_012654045.1 Ptyas mucosa | reverse complement strand
AAGGAAGGAAGGAAGGAAGGAAGGAAGGAAGGAAGGAAGGAAGGAAGGAAGGAAGGAAGGATACTGTATTTCCTTCCTTCCTTCCTTCCTTCCATCCATCCATCTTCTGAAAAATTCTCATCAATTCCCTTTTGAGTAAAGAATCACCTGCCATAGCACTTCATTTTATTTTTTATGTTGTTGTTTTACACAGCCAACTACAATGGTTAACTAAATATCCTAAAAACTAATTTGTTCTTTCTACCATACTTGGCTGATAGACAACAGAATATATCAAAGCAATTACCATATTTTTCGGAGTATAAGACACACCAGAGTATAAGATGCAGCTTAGTTTTTGGAGAGGAAAATAGGGGGGAGGGGATCTGCCTACCAAGTATTTATCTGGCTAGCGTCCTTAGTCTGGTCAGCTTCAGCACATTAGTTTGCTGGTTTTGAGCGTGCCCTGCTTGGGGATAAAAAACAGCTTCTAAGGCACAATTGATCTTTGGAGAGAGAAGCAATGAGAAAAGCAGGCAAAACATGGAGATCGCTTCAGTGAAAAAAAGCTTCTGAAGCATAGCTGAGAGTTGGAGGGAGCAGGCAAAGCCCGGAAGATTGTTTCACTCGCTAGTGCCTGGTTAGGACTGAAAAAAAGCTTCAAAAAAGCTACATTCGGAGTATAAGATGCACCCAAAATTTCAGCCTCTTATTAGGGAGGAAAAAAGTGTGTTTTATACTCTGAAAAATACGGTAGCCAGACTTTTATAAACACACTTAACAGGAATCAATGGATGGTTACACACAGTCATGTTCTGTAAATTTCTAGTAGTTTTATAGATTACCCAGAGTGAATGTATAAAACCTGCTTTCAAGATTTTCCAATAATGCAGAGCTTTATCCCAGGATTACATGCAGCTGATTCAAGATCTTACATTATTTTCCTATGTAAAATGATAAATCCATTTTATAGTGATTTAATACACCTTATAAAAAGTATATTTCTATTATTCCAGTATCTTAATATTTAAGAAACTTCTATTTAATCAAGTTACATCAATCCCATAGTTATACCTCCAAAACCCCACATTTTATTTCATAATAGTTTACAGCCTTATAGTTCCCCAATTGTCCAAATTTTAAAGTCTTATTTCCTCCTCTCTTTTCTTCTGACCTTTTCTTCTTTTGCCTCTTAGAATATTCTATTAAATAACATTAATAGTCCAAGTCCAAATTTGTCCAGGTTAGTCCACTAAATTCTTCCAGTCTTTCTAATCCATAATCCAAGTCAATTTTAGTAAGATTTAGTTATTTGCAAATTAGTTCCTTTTCTAACTCTTCAAAAGGAAAGAAAAAAACCCCACTATTGAATGATCTCAAATTTTTCCAGTCGTCTTCTAACAACAGAGTCAAGGTCAGGCCATTCACCAGATGTTGTTACTTCAGTTCTGTGTATCAGACTGTGTGTATTAGTTTAGCTTTCATTAAATATACTGCAGCTATAGTATTGTAGTACTTCTCTTTCTCCAGTAGATGGCTCTCTTATGCCCCAATCCAAAATAAGCACTCTGTCAAAAACAGCTGATTGTGGGATAAATCTAAGGGGTTTAGAAATTCAAATACACAAATAATTTCTCCCTAAAGTCACTTTCAGATTATTTGGGCTTTTTCCACGCTGTCTGTGTTTTATAGCTTCTCTTGGGCTATAGCTACAATTTTATAGCTTCTCTTGGGCTTTTTTTTTGCCTTGTCATTTCCAGCTTCTTTTTTTTCTCCGTGTGTCAATTCGACACTATTTTAAGCTTAGGAGTTTTCTTTTCATAATCTTTTTGTTATTGCAAGTCATTAAAGTAAAGTTAGTAAATATCTCACCCAATTTCAATGTTCTGTCCATACGCCACTCCTGCACAATCTTTTTTTTTTTAATTTGATTTATATGCCGCCCTTCTCCGGAGACTCAGGGCGGCTTACAATGCGCTAAGCAATAGCCTTCATACTTTTTGTATATTTATACAAAGTCAGCTTATTACCCCCACAAACTGGGTCCTCAATTTACCTACCTTAGAAAGGATGGAAGGCTGAGTCATCCTTGAGCCTTGGTGAGATTCGAACCTGCAATAATTGCAGGCAGCTGATGTTAATAACAGGGTTTTAGACCACTGTACTATCCAAGGCTCTTGGTTCCAGATTGTCCAGGCTTTGGAGCGGTCCAGCCTGCTGCTGTTCAGCTTGCTTCAGACCTAATGAGGAATTTGCAGATTCCTCATGGTCAGTGAAGCGCATCTCCTTCCTTCACTATCCCTACAAGACGGCTATGACCCCAAAGGGTCTCCTGGCAGCTGTTACCAGCTGGATTTTCACAGGGCTCAGCAGAGCCCGCTATTTTCCAGCTGTTCATGCCAAGGTTGCAACTGGAAGTCAGTGCCATTGTAACTTTGAATGGTCACTAAATGAATGGCTTTAAATCAAGAACTATTTATAGTGATGAATGGCTCAACAGATAAAACTTAGCTTGAAGTTGGGGCTGGCAAGACATTGATAAGAGAGATTATGTCAAGCACCAGGAAAATCAGGAAAGCCAGGCAGTTCAAATGAATATAAAGATTTATTGCAAGCTAAAGCTCTCTACAAGAATCTGAACTACTAATAGTCAACATGGCTTCAAAGGAATTCAAGGTGGGCTGGACTTAGATCTCCTGTGGGTGAGAAGGGACTAAGGATGCATTTGTCCCCTCTCTCAGGTACAGCCTGGTCATCTCTTACATCATACGATAGAAAAACAAAGAGATAGCAAGAGTCACCATAAATTCCAAACAAAAACAAAGAAAGAAAGAAAGGAATAGCAAGCAAGAACATGTTGGTTTTTATACACTTCAAAGACACACATTTTAGGGACTGGACTTGCATTAGCACATGATTCATTTTTAATTTTGAATTTTCTGCACAGGTTCACAAATTGCAGGGATTACATAGCCCCAATGAGGATTACAGCCTATGGCACTATATTATATAGCTGTGATGGTGCCAGAGGTGGCACACAGACCCCTCTCTGTGGGCATGAGCGCCATCACCCCAGCTCAGCCAACTGGTCGTCAGGTTTCCAAGGCACACATGCACGCCAGCAGCTGGTCATTGGGTTTACCCTTCTGGCTTGGGCACTCTGTGCCAAATGTTGTGGTTTGCTGGAAGCCTGCGGAACTGGCAGCAGAGTTGGACAGTGTGGAGGCTGGGGAGGAACATGGGCCAGTCCTGGAGTCTGGGGAAGTCTTGGACGAGGGCTCTGCAACAGAGGCAGAGATGGGGCCAGGATCATCTGGGAGTTATGTGCAGACTCCGGCGCCTCCAGAGTCGGACATCAGTGAGGAAGAGGAACAGGGGGGAACCTTTTCCCAGTGCGGACATGCGCAGAGCTGCCAGAAGGCAAGAACAGTTAAAACAAAAGGGTTGACTCGGGAGTAGGGCTTGGAAGGCCAGTTTCAAGACTGCAGCTCCGTGTTGACTCTGTGTTCCGTATAGCCTTGCAAAGTTAATTGCCAATTAGGTCTTGGCAGTGTGTCAAGGGAGATAAAGGTGGGTGTTTATCAGCCTTATCAGAAGAACAGTGGCAGACTTCTGTCGGACTCTTTACAACTATTTGGGACTCATCTGTGAATGAACAAATTGAGAATGAACAGGCTCTGAATGGGCAGAATTCACAGCCGTTGAAATAAAAAAAGGGTTTTGGGGACTCATTGTGTGCTTTTACCGTATCAGGAAGCCTAGGTCAGAACACCAAAAAGGTTTGCCATCACTGTCATATAGGTATAACAACATGATCAACTATTTTTGCATCTAGTCCCTAACACTCCTACCTAAAGCTGAAACAGTTTACTAATCCCTGTACTAGATGATCTTTTTTTATTTTTTTGTTACTGTAGATTTATTTATTAGACTGTGAACATACATAATACTCCTTCCTCCTCCTTTTCCCATAACCACAACTCTGGTCAATTCCAGCTCTGATTCTGGAATTCATTTTTCTAATTATCAACTACATCATTTAGGTCATATTCTGAGAAGCTCATAATTTGCTATGCAATCTATGCTTGCCTTTCTACCGTAACGCCATTCTCTAAAGTGTATGAAATACTCCGAATGCTTGTTATTTCATCAGGTTGCAGTCTGTATGCCTCTTTTTTCTTTGCAAAAGTGTCTGTTAACCACTCTTTTACATCCATAGGTACTGAATCCAACTGGATACTAGAAAGTTCATCCTCAGTGTCCAAAAGGTTCCTGCAAAAATCCAAGTTTTTATATATGTATCTTTCTATTCATTCATTCACTTAAATAACTAAAATTATTAAGTGGCCAAGAGAAAGAAATAACCTTTGCAAATAGCAACCACATGGATGCATAAATGACTACCATGAGCAATGGTAGCCTTTTAGCCTTTTAGCCCTTGCCATGGTTCCAGTGAAAATTTCCTATCTCCCAAAAGCTGCTACATAAACTGAGATCGTTTTCCAAATGCAAGCAGAAGTTCAGGGTAAGATGTTCTTTGCAACAGCATGGGACACCTTGTCTGCCTATTGTGTTTTTCGTGCGCATGTGCATGCATATATGTGGCCCTAATTTAATAACATCCTTTAATCTGGGTTGCAGTGAAAGGAGATGGGGTTTCCTTTGGGCCCATGATGGCAAACCTATGGCAAACCTATGGCATGAGGGCAGCGCCTCTCTGTGGGCATGTGAGTCGTCACCCCAGTTCAGCTCTGCCGTGCATGTGCGCGCACCTCCCGCCAGCCATCTGGTTGTTGGGTTTCTGCCGTGCATGCACGGGGGGGGGGGCACGTCAGCATGCATGGAGTGCAGGGTATGTGCAAAGGAGCTGTGTGCACATTGCATTTTAGGGGTTTGGGTGCACGCGCACTCTTTGGGCACTCAGTCCAGAAAAGGTTAACCATCTCTGCTTTAGGCCCTGTTACTGAATTAGATGCAGTCTCAAAATAAGTGGCAAATGCCCACGAAAGGTGAACCTCAACAGTGACCAATGATGCTTCCCTCTCCTTGGGTCAAAGTAACGGTATACTTACAAAAGAGTGGCAGAAAGTTTTTTTTTGGTCCTTTGATCACAGGTTTTTGTTTTGGCTTGGCTAGTATTAGTTTTGATGCCAATCTTCTCTCTTTTATCCTGTGTCATATCTGCAGCTGTTTTTGTTTTGTTTACCTTATTGAAGTAATTTCCTACATTTATACCTAATAAAGTACCTTCCTACTCCTATATGCATATCATTATTATACATTCTCAATGGATATAAGTTCAAGAAAAATGTCATGCTTTCCTCCAGAAGCATTGTGACATCATTCTAATGTAACCATTAACAACTATTGTGCAATCCCTGTGAATCTTTTTTTTAAAAGTTTTTTTATTATTTAGACACACAGACAGACACACATACAATGTATTTTTTCTGAATAGAGTTTTGGCCGGTTCACAAATTTAAACAATTTTTAGTCATTTCAACACAATTGATATATTTCCTTTTTGCCATAGTATTTATTCTATTTTCTTTCTTTCTTTCTTTCTTTCTTTCCTTCCTTCCTTCCTTCCTTCCTTCCTTCCTTCCTTCCTTCCTTCCTTCCTTCCTTCCTTCCTTCCTTCCTTCTTTCTTTCTTTCTTTCTTTCTTACTTACGTACTTACTTACTTACTTTTTCTTCTTTAAATCAATATTACCCATTCATCCTAACTCTAAACTTAACCAAATTCCATTTTTCCGTGAATCTACTGCACAGGATTTCTTCCTTCCCCATGGAAAGCGATATGAAGAGTATAATCTTCTGGTGTTTTTTAGTCTCACTTTTTCTCTTAGTTTAAATGTCCTGTGCAAGAATTTAGTGCAATGGAGCCTGAGTGGCATAGCAGGCTAATGCCTCCTACTAAAGGCAGGATTTAACATCCAGCTGTCTGCAATTACTGTAAGTTCGAATCTCACCAGGCTAAAGGTTGACTCAGCCTTCCATCCTTTCTAAGGTAGGTGAAATGAGGACCCAGATTGTGGGGGTAATAAGCTGACTTTGTATAAAATACACAAAAAGTATGAAGGCTATTGCTTAATGCATTGTAAGCCGCCCTGAGTCTCCGGAGAAGGGCGGCATATAAATAAATTTTTTAAAAAAAATGACAGCCATAGCAGTGACCATATGAAGACCAATGAATAGTGATGGTGATAGCAATGGTGAGATACAGCACTCAGTATTTCTGACAATAGATTTAGGATCATTAAAGTCACATTCTCATCTATAGCAGTAGCCAAAAACTAGGAAAACACGGGGTTTATAAAAGAAATGTTTGCCCTTGCATTGGTCTTCACACTAGCTTAGCTATGAAGCTAGAATATATAGTATTTACCCCAAAGGAAGGCAACCTGTAATTTAAACTGACCTCCCCCCTTCCATAAAGTTAGAATAGAGAAAAGAATTACCGTACTGAATACATTACCTAGTCTGGTAAAGAAATATCTGCAGAGCAGACAAGTAAGGAAGCAAAGTCAAAGAGCACCCAAGACTCAACTCCGAGCTACAGATAATTTAGTCTCTTTATTATCAATACAGTCCAAAATCTTCTGCATGCTAGCTTTTCTATCTTATCAACCAAGGGAGGCCAACACCAGCTAAAACCAATCCTGAAATCTCAGCCCCTCAATTAATGTGGAGATATTACAATTATTTGTGTGTGTAGATATATCTGCCAGAAGACCCTGCCCACCAAAAAATAAAGTAGAAACATTTACTAATTTTTAACTTACTAATTGCAAATGACTAGGCTCAAATTTTGAACACAAGCTGTAAGGACCCAGCTCACCTGAGAAGACTTTAAGGCTGGGAAAGATGAAATGGAAGAAGAGGATAATCAGCAGAGAGTGGATGGACTCAATTACAGTGGCAAGGGTACACCATTGGTAGCCTTGAAAAATCAGTTTGGGGGATTAATTGCCTATAAATAAAGTATCCCAGAGTTCATTGATTCCCCATCTCCATATACCAACTATTCTCTCTCACACAAAGACATGCTTTTCCTTTCCATCCCTCCAACAAAAAGAGAAGGAAAAGCTACTAAGGGGAAACAGAAACTGCTCTGGAAAATAAAAAGATGGAAACAAAACTTAACAGAGATGAAGAAAAAAGTAACAAACAGAAAAGCCCTCTCTGGATCTTATTAAAAGATTACAGGTAGTCTTCAACTTTCATTTAGTGACCATTCAAAGTTAAAATAGAACTGAAAAAGTTTGACTGTTTTTCACACTTCTGACAATTGTCGAATCCCTAAGATAGATAATCAAAATTCAGATGCTTGGTAACTGACTCAAATTTCTGATAGTTGCAGTGTCCCAGGCAGTAGTGAGTTTCAATTTAGTTTGCTACCGGTTCGCTCATGCGTGCGAGTTCGCACACGCACAATGCTTCTGCGCATGCACAGAAGCTTCTGCACATGTGCAGAAGTGTCCAGGCAGGTGGGCGGAGCCTCCCGCCACCACCACTATCGGTTTGCCCAAGCCGGGGTGAACTGGTAGCAACCCACCACAGGTCCCAGAATCATTCATTCATTCATTCATTCATTCATTCATTTATTTAATCAAATTTATATGCCGCCCTTCTCCCGTAGGACTCGGGGCAGCTCACAGAATAAAACAGCATAACAATAAAATAATGGTAAAACAAGCCAATTTAAAATCCCCAGACAATTAAAACCCTCATGGCAGATCAGGGAATTTGCTGAAAAAGCCAGGTCTTCTGGTCGGCGCAGAAAGTGCGAAGGTCGGGGGCTGTCTGGAGCCTGGTGGATAATCCATTCCAGAGGGTCAGTGCAGCCACAAAGAACGCCCTATGTGAGTGCACAGGGCTGTGGGAGGCCAGTAGGAGGTGATCCTGCAAGTACCCCGGGCCCATGCCATGAAGGGCTTTATAGGTAGGTACCAGCACCTTGAAGCGGATCCGGAGGGCCACTGGCAGCCAATGCAGCTCACGCAGGAGAGGTGTTACACGGGAATAACAGGAAGCTCCCGTAACAACCCGCGCAGCTGCATTCTGGACCAGCTGGAGCCTCCGGGTGCACCCCAAGGGCAGCCCCATGTAGAGGGCATTGCAGTAATCCAACCGGGAAGTAATGAGAGCATGAGTGACTGTACGGAGGACATCCCTGTCTACGAAAGGGTGCAACTGGCACACCAGGCGAACCTGTGCAAAAGCCCCCCTTGTCATGGCCGTCAGATGATCCACCAAGGACAGTCTTGAATCAAGGAGGACGCCAAGATTACGAACCCTTTCAGAGGGAGTAAGCAACTCCCTCCCCATCCGAAGCGATGGGGATACTAGATCATGAGATGCCGGTATCCACAGCCACTCAGTCTTGGAGGAGTTGAGTCTGAGCCTGTTCCTGCCCATCCAGACCTGTACCGCCTCCAGGCACTTAGACATTTGATCCCCTTTTGCGACTTCTGACAAGCAAAGTCAATGGGAAAGCCAGATTCACTTAACAAGTGTGGCAAGAAAGATCGTAAAATGGGGCAAAACTCAGTTAACAACTGTCTCACTTAGTAACATAATTTTTTGGCTCATTTTTCATTTTAATTTGAGGACTGCCTGTACATTCAACAGGCAAACAGCCACTCTTAAGCACTAGTCATTATTAGGTTAATCTTCAGTCTTCATTTTGTTCATTACTTTGGTTTCTACAACTTCTATTTTTCTCAGGGGCTAGACAATCCATGCCCCATTGGGTATTCATTTCAGAAGTATTTCCTTACCTAAACAGAGAAACAGAATGACCATGGGTGGGCAAAAAAGCAGTGGGAGTGGAAATGACTTCTGACTTTCTGCTAGCTTCCACATTGAGTATTTTTATGGGAAGCTGGCAGAGAGCATGAGAAACCTCCCTTCCCTTCCCTTCCCTTCCCTTCCCTTCCCTTCCCTTCCCTTCCCTTCCCTTCCCCCTTCCCTTCCCTTCCCTTCCCCCTTCCCTTCCCTTCCCTTCTAGCAGCAAGGTTAGTGGAGGCCACTGGGTAGGGGAAGAAGCAGAGAGTTGGGAGATTGTCTGGGAAACTGTCACAGAATACTGAAAATGAAGATCACATGATTGCAGCATCAGCCCACCAGCACAGTAGCAGCCAGTAGCACTAAGCAGCCACAACGTTCCTTAATTTAATCCTCTTAAGAGTCATGGGTCCCAGATTTGGACACATTCTATAAATTAGCCCATTTGAAGTGCCTTGGTTCAAAAACTATGGTGGGCCATTTTACCCAGTTGAAGGGCATGACAATGAGCGTTTTAGTAGAATATAGATATTGTAGATGTAAATGAGACTATGCCATTTGCAGGTTATCATTTAGGAAAAACAGTCTTCCTACAGGTCAAATACTGTAAGTAAATGTTATGTAAGCTACTGAGTATAAGCCTGGATATTGTCAGGTCCAAAACCAAGAATAACATGTGACAATTCTTCAGATTCTTTCCTGTTTCACATTATAGACTATTGGCAGACTAAGGATCCCACAATCTGTTTGTACAATATACTCTGTGAACTATTAGGGAGAGCCTGTATTTCCCTCTTTCTCCCACACATAATAACTGGGTTGGGTCGCCTCTTATTTCTCTAGAATGCACCCTCTCCCTTCTGGGGATCCACCTCATTGTTATAGTCCAGGGGTGTCAAACTAAAGGCGTAGCCCCCCCATGCCCCGTTTTGGCCAGCAAAATGCTGCAAGAGGCCGTTCAGGCCAAAAACAGGGCATGGCTGGATGGGGACCCTCTACTCCAAGCACGTCTCCCTCCCCGCCCATCTCCCAAATCTTCAATGGAAGCGTCCTTGGAATGCTGAGAATTGTTTCTTGCTTTGGTCTGCTTTTTAAAAATTGTTCCTAGCTACCCAGAATCATGTCTGCAATCTTAAAGTTTAAATTTGATCTGGAAAAAAAAATGCTATGCTTAGCATATAATTTTAGGCATAAAGCAATGCCAATACACGAGAGTGCCGCTAATGACAAGCCCTATGATTTAAATGCAAAATACACTGACTCAAGTGTGGGACTGTTAATGAATTAAGGATCTGACCCAATAATATTCAGAGACCATATTATGTTAAACAAAAGTATTTATTATATCTATACTATACATCAAACAACTATATACAACCAAATAACCGTTTGTACATCAACTTATATACAATGTAGGCGGGGACTAATATACACTGATTGGACGCTTCTTATGATTGACAATATTTATACTAGATCTCTCCATTCTTCTTCTGGGTCTTAAGTTCCTACTCCTATGGATGAGGCATTTACTTATTTAACAGGGACGAAGGCCCAACTTGCCAGTTACAAGGAATTGTTGGGACAAAAGAGATGGCATTGATTTGTGGCATCCACCACATCTATGAATTTTTACAGAAGAGTCAGAAGGTATTTCCCCAATAAGGTTGTGCTTCATCTAGTTGCCACATTAAATAGACTGGTGAATAATCGTAGAATTAAGGGCTGATCTTGGCCATCAACAGTT
>WNWU01014422.1:0-30380 GCA_012654045.1 Ptyas mucosa | reverse complement strand
AATAAACAGTTGATGTTCTCACAGCTAAGCACTGCCCCATCAGTATCTAGGACAGACATTAACCATAAGGTTTCAGGATAGGCTAGATCTGGAGAATATACAATACTAGCCAAGGAACAAGCTGGATTCATAAATGGCTGTTCTATTTTCACTCTTACCGTACTCTTGTCATGCTCTTATTCTGCAATATTTGACAGAGAAATATGCCTCAAAACCTCATGAAAATCTATAGGCTTTGTTCACTGATTTCAGAGCAATCTTTAATTTCCTGGTCTAATCGTTGGCAGAAGGCTCCATTTATTCATTTATAAACTATATGACACTTCTACTTTAAAGGTTAGATGCAGTCCTTAGAGTCCCATTATTCTAACGAAATCTTGATCAAAAATGAAATCCAGTAAGTTTGCATTCTAGCACTATCACTGTTGAAACTATTACAACAATTCTATAGTCACCAGGAGGAATAACCTCTCACATCATCTCGCAAAGTTGCCAGACAAGCATATAACAAGTCTATATGCTATCTTATATTTTTTTGGAACCCTAAAATAAGCACTTGGCCTTATTTTCAGGGAGGTTTTATTAGTTTGGGGTGCATGGAGCAAGAGAGGGCTCCTCTTGCCATCTTAACTGATTTACAGCTGTGTTGCGTTTCTCGCCATTGTGTGCAGGGAAACAAGTTGTACCATAAAAAAAAACTTCTCATGAGTTCAATCAATTAATTCCAAGTTCTTGAAAACCCACCCCTTCACTAGGTCTTATTTTCGGGAAAGGGCTTATTTTAGCACATGCGCTCAAAAGCCCAATTGGGCTTATTATCTGGGGAGGTCTTATTTTTGGGGAAACAGGGTATTCAGCAAACTTCAGCTGAATAATCTGCCACAGCCTCCAAATCACTTTCATAACAAAGGGGTATTGTACAGTTTGCTGTACTTTTGAGTATATTCAGCCCAGGTCTGGTCACAAATATTCTTTGATGTACAAATAAGTTTTTTCCCCCCTTGGAAAGGGTTCAGACTAAATTTCTCAGGACCTTATTCCAAATAGCCTGTTGTGTTTCAAATGTGATCTTTTATCATGAGGCTAGCATTAGCAAGACTGAATGTAAATCCTGGATACATATTTTCACATACTGGAACTAAACTGCTGTTTTCCCCATAATAAATGTCTGTGGAAATTCTCAGTCATCCAGCTCGGGGTTGCACCAAACAACCATCACCTGGATGACTGAGAATCTCTACAGACTTTTAGCTATACAATTTGGGATGAACACCCTTTGAATGATGTGGGAGTAGGAATGGATTTCCAGAAAAAAAATTGCAGACTATAGGAACTAGGAGCACTACTCTGACCCTGACAACACAGATAAACCTCCAAGTGCTTCAACCACCCTCTAAAACAGAGGTCACCAACGGGTGGTCCGTGGACCACTGGTGGTTTGCAAGAAAATTTTGGTGGTCTGCAGCACACCCGGGATGACCAATGGCTAGTCCTGTGACTAGAGCTCTGGAATATGGGACCGGCCAAGTAGATCTGCCAGTAGCAACTTGCAACTTTGCAGGAGGTGCAATGTGCAAAGAGTAGCACAGCCCTCACTGGCCGGAATAAGGTAATGGTGCAAAGGAGGGTGGTGCAGGTGGGCCAAAGCAATGGGTGTCAGCAACCCACAGCTCTTTCTTCCCCCTGCTGTGGCTTCCTGTCAACTGAACCCGCTACTGGCTGTCCCCGCCCCTCAGCCTCCCAGTCACTCCTCGCCTGGTCTGAGAAGGGAAGGGCAGGGGATGGAGATTCACTCCATGTTTCAAACTGGGAGCAAAGCTTCATCTGTTGCTGAGTCTTGCGGGCATTTCTTCCAGCCCTTGTTGGTGCTCCATGCAGCTTGGTCTTTTGGGGAGACACGCGACTTCCTCTCAGCCCCAAGACACTGGCCCAGTCTGGCTGTTTCTCTCTGCCGCTGCTGTTGGTGACTCCATGGCCTGCCCACTGCTTTTGCAGCGCAGTTAAATTTAGTGTGCTTCACAATGGGGGAGAGAGAACAGGTAGTGTGTTCAGCACCAACAAAGGCTGAAGAAGCGCCTGCGAGACCCAGAGAGCACCGGAGAATCAGAATGAGAGAGAAAGAAAGATGAAACAGACAGACAGAGAGGGGGGGAGAGAAAGAGAGAGAAAGAGATGAGAGACAGACAAAGAGGGGGAGAGAGAGAGAGATGAGAGAGTGAGAGATCAGACAGAGAGAGAGGGGGAGAGAGATGAGAGAGAGACAAAGAGGGGGAGAGAGATGAGGGAAAGTGCGGGGGAGAGGGGAAAGATGAGAGAGAGAAAGGGGGAGAGAGAGGAGAGAAAGAGAAAGGGGAGAGAGGAAGAGAGGAGGAGAGCGAGAAAGGGGGGAGAGATGAGAGAGAGAGGGAGAAAGAGGGAGAGAGATAAGAGGGAGAGAGGTGAGAGAGGGAGAGAGAGGAGAGAGAAAGGGGAGAGAGAGATGAGAGGAAGAGGGAGAGGAAGAAAAGGGGAGAGATGAGAGAGATGAGAAAGAGATAGGGATAGAGAAAGAAAGAGTGGTGGGGAGAGAGAAAGGGATGGGGGAAAGAGAAAGGGGGTGAGAGAGAGAGGGGGGGAGAGAGATGAGAGAAAGAGGGGAGGGGGGAAGAGAGAGAAAGAGTGGGGGGAGAGAGTGCCTGAAGGACCCCATCCCATCACTAGGAGTTCAGGCGCTTCAGCAAGCAGCGTGCTGGATTCATATTAGTGGTACACAGGATTTAAAATTATTAATTTAGTGGTCCCTGACGTCCAAAAGGTTGGTGACCCCTGCTCTAAAAGGATGCAAATGATCAGCTGCCTGCAAGGAATATAAATCCTTCCAAATCTTGCCAGAGCTGAAGAAGCTTCTTTGATGAGTAGCAAAACATCTTCAAAGAAGTCCAGTTGCCTTTTGAAAAATGCACCTTTGGGTTTCCTTATTATACTGTGTATTTTATGCCAACACTTACTAACAGCTATTAATCCCAACCTAAATTATGTATCATGGCCACTCTGATCAGTTCTATTAAAGTCACTCTTCAAATAATTCTAAGTATGGCCAAATTCTGTAATATGATATGCAAGATGTGCAGAACTGGAGAATGCTCTTTTTGTACACATTGTTAACATGCTTCCCTTACTATCTCGAATCTTACAACAATGTGTTCTAAAATTTTATTTTTAATTGGTTAGCACACTTCAACTAGATAGGCCCTGAAACTGGGCAAAAGCACTCACGACGTTGCATGAAACTAAACAGAAGAGGCTCAAGGATAGAAATAATGACGCTCTTCCAATACATTTTGGAAGCAAACCGCCATAGAGAAAACGGCTTGAAGTGCGGAGAAGGAGAAAAGCGCGAGAATATAAATCAAATGAAGCATCCCGCTAGACAACAGGAGAAAGATTAATTCCCCAAGTAGGCACGAACCTCCCCTTGCACTGAGGAGACAGGCGCGAACGCCGCTTAGATTGGACGCCCTTCCCGAATCCGTGCCGCCTCTTCCCTCCGAGCCTCCGCGTCTGATTTGCGCACTGCCTGCGGCGCCGAAGGGATGCTGACGGGGCTGGCGAGACGGGAGCACGAGCTCTTTTAAGAACGATGACCTGGTCTCGACATCAGTGGGCGGTCTCTGCAGTCCTGTCCCCACCGTAAGAGGAAGGGACCGGCTTTGGTTTTCCTCCGGCTTTCCTTGTCCCCCGCCCTGTTGCTGCTGCAGCGCCCTCTCGTAGCACGCCGGGAAAGCTGGGAGATTGACCACCACTGGACGAAGGCGGCTTCTCCAGGCTGGACATACATCAAACGCACTGTCCGGCCATCCACAGTTGAGGAAATCGCCTGTTCTCTCTGGAGACGGGTTGGACCACTCTCCGGTAACCCAGATTTCACAGCAAAGAGAGGCCACCGCGCAATTAGGGCGCATCAATTGTCATTGCACAAATTCCTTAATCTCAAGACTCTGCGTGGGAATCTTCTCCCTATTGCATTGACTTCCCTTTCTCCCAAGCCACATTTAAGCATTGCACCAGTTTAAAACAATGCAAAAAGAAAAACACGGTGGCATCTCCCAGTTATAGAAGTGGGTCTTAAAAATGTTTAAAATAAGTGAACAACACACCAAAATGATTGTAACTCGGACAAGTGTAATTAACACACAGAAAATAAGACACAGTTAAACTTAGATTTAATCATTAATTATGCCAGCTACTTTATACATTTCTTATCTCTTCCTCTACTATATATTATTACTTATGTAGAAAATCTTTGTAAGGAACTATTATAATATGCATATATTTATTACTTCCTTCCCTTCCTTTGTTATTGTAGAGGTTAGCTGGAGAAAGATGATGGTAGCAATATTTAATAGTATCCATTTATGAATTATCTGCTACTGAAAGAAATAGAACTCAAAAAGGGACTGTCCTGTACAAGTAAAATTTTAGATTATGTTATTCATAAATGTTTTTCATAAAATACACACACACACATACATACATACTATGATGGGTAGAATAGCCACAATAAAGGTAAATATACTCTCAAAGGTACTTTTTTTATTCCAAACAATACCAATAAAACGAGAGAGAAAATATTTTGAGGAATTGAATAAAATAATGTTGAAATACACAGGCTAGTAGAAGCCTGAGATGTAGAATTCAATGCAGGGAACACAATTCTATCACAGATTAGTTCATGAAGTTGAGTGAAACACACAGTTACAGCTTAGCAATAGTGACCAAATCTAGCTACATTTGTTTTTCTGTCTAGACCCGTGATGGCGAACCTATGACACGGGTGCCACAGGTGGCACACGGAGCCATATTGGTGGGCACGCAAGTGTTGCCCTAGCTCAGCTCCAGAGCGCATGCGCGCACCGGCCAACTGATTTTCAGGCCTTCCAGTCCCACCGGAAGTCGGGAAACTGGCTGTTTCTGACGTCTGGAAGGCCTCCAGGGGGAAGGGGAAGGCTGTTTTTGCCCTCCCCAGGCTCCTAGAAAGCCTCTGGAGCCTGGGGAGGGGGAAAAACGGGCCTACTGGGCCCACCGTGCCATCATATGCCAAAAGCAGGGGGAAGTGGAGGGGTCACATGCGCATGCGCGGGAGGGTGGGGCACATTGAATTATGGATGTGGGCACCCGTGACCCCCCCGTGACCCCCACTTTTGGCACGTGATGGCAAAAAGGTTAGCCATCACTGATCTAGACTTTTTAAAAGATTCCATTATTGTTATATTAATTTTTCACCCATATTTTCACATACTTTGAGGTATTACTGATTTTAGGTCTTTCAAGAATTGCTTAGAAAATGGAAGCAAGCTAGGTTTGTTAGAAACCTGAAATCAATGTGTATAATTTATTTCCTGTTACTACAATTAATTAAGTCTTGTGAATATCTTGATACTTATTTGGGGAACTCACAACAGTGACTCACAGTCTCATCATTATTTGGCTAGACTACTGCAATTTGCTGTGCCTGGGTCTGCCTTTGAAAATCACCCAGAACTCTCAACTAGTCCAAAATACAATGATCTAGTTATTAGCTGGTATGTACTAGTACAAGCCTATGAAACCATAGTGATTTGGGCCTTGCACTGTCTTCCTAAATGAAATTCAAAACGTGGGGTCCTTGGTGGTCTCTGAGCTTGGTTGTTTTATTGCAGAAGTTTCATTATCCAATTGTTAACATCATTAATCCTAGCATTGTTGATGTTATTAATCAGGTAATAAAATGTCTGCAAAAAACAACAACAAACCAATGAAGTTCAGAGGGCACCAGTTCAACTCTGAGCTACAAATATCCTTTTCTATTGGCAATTCAAAATGCTGTTTTTTTACCTTTAAAAGCCCTAGATGGTTTGACCCTGGAGTAACTTCAGGAACAACTTTTCCAATCAGTTTTGGCTTCTTGATTAAACTTGTATACTGGCCATCACACCAGAGATGACTTTATATATATTCCAGGAGAATTTGATATCTACACTTTTGCAGAGTAAGGGAGGCTCATGGGCACTGGTTTCTCAGATTTGGAATATCTGCTAAATCTCTAAATATCCCTGACATTTGATATACACCTATCTTATTAACTTTTCATAAGCTATTGGCAATAGAGATATTTGGGATAACTTTTGAGTTATAAAATACTGCCACATCTATTTACTGGTTGTTACTTTGTAGTAATTATTGGGGATGGTGTTACTGTAATCTATTTTATTATATTTTTATTGTTCAACTTTTATTTTCAATTTTTATCATCATTGTGCCATTACGTTTTAGTGATTAGGAAAAAGAATTTCTAGAAAAATGCTGGTTGCACTGAAATACTGCATCTATCCCTGGAAATTAAGGTGTTTTGACAAATCAGAGCTTAATAGAATCTGCCAGTTTACCAGGGCCCTATCCCACTGCAAAAATATGAAAGGTACTTCAATTACTAACAAATTGAGAAATTCTTTAGCTGAGGTACATATATTAAACATAGAACCGATGCTCAAAAATGTTAATTTTTTTAAGTTGATGTGTGATAATAAGAGTGCAGTCCTAGTTTAATGTCAGTCTTTGTTTATTAATAATTCTGTTAATAAACTGAAGGCAAAATTATATAAAAAGAGTTTTTTTATGCTAATAAGGATTATAAAGAATGTCACTGAATAAACATTAAAAGTACAGTAATATGAACAAATATTGTTTATTCACAATTACTTAGTGCTATTTTCCCAAACTATAATAATCACAGTCATGTTTGAGAGTATGAATAATTTTGACATGAGTATACAGAGATATATTTAAGATCAAGAGGAACTTGAAATGTGAGGTGAGAAAAACATGAGTTTCAGAGTACATTTCAGTATAGTTAGAACAGAGTAAAGCCTGCTGGTTTAAACAGAAAACTAATCATGTTTAAATAACATAATCTTTATTATCATTTTTTTTCTGTGGACACTCTGGCACACATTAAAAACGAAATTCTGTTGCCTGCTCTCAAAAGTGTACCCATATATAACACAGGGAATATTTCCAGGTTAATTATTTCATCCAAAATTGAGTATAACATTAAAAAAGACCACTGCATATCATAATGGGGTAGTAATTATCTGATGACAATTTCAGTCTGAAACTACTTAATATTAAGATCTCCGGTGTATATATTTATATATGTATTTATATGTTGGTAAAAGGGGAGGCCCATTCTATGATTGGGGCCTTGATGAGGCAAAGGGGCTTCTGCAGGTACATGAAACTGTGGGCTATGTTGTCGGACATGTATATGTCCACAAGGGTCACCTGAGGCAAACAGACCATGATGGATACCCCAGACTAACACCAATCACATCTGCCAACCCGTAGATGTGATCGGTGGCAGACCAGCATGGCAGATTATAGTCTATTCCTTCAACAGGTCAATACAACCTCAAAAACGGCCCTCATTGTCTGGAGGCCCTAGGGCAACTACCTATGGCAGCAGAAAGACCTGCCTAAAAGTAGAGGGTGCTAAGAATCCCTGGATCAGGCTGCCTTTGGACTTTGAATATAGGAACACTCAACATCTGAACAATGAGAATGAATGCTCGACTAGAAGAACTGCTGATTGAACTCAGCATTGTTCATTGGGATATCATTGGATTATGTGAAACACGTCAAAAAGTCAAAAATTTAGTCGAACTTGATAGGACTGGCCATCTACTCTACACTAGGTGTACTGAGGATAGACAATGTGGTGGGGTTGGTTTTCTCATCCACCAAAAGCTGAAAGACTCTAATAAATTTTGAAAGTATATCAGAGTTGCCCAATGTATCATTCAATCAAACAATACAACCTTCAAATCATCCAAATTTATGCGCCAACAATAATCTTATAGTTTGAAGAGTTTTACATCATTTTACACTGATGTAGCCCATCTTCAAGACAAAGAAAAATGCCAGTACAAGCAATAGAAGCAACAGACTAGTAGATTTTGCCGAAGGACAGGAACTTTTATATCATGAACTCATTTTACAAGGAAAACGCTAGCAGAAAATGGACATAGAAGAGTCCGTCTGGGTACACAAGCGAAATTGACTACATCATGTCAAGTGATAAAACCATATTTTGCAATTATACCGTCATCAATGGTTTTAATGTTGGAAGTGACCGTAGAATGGTACAAGCTAAAGTGAAGATAGACTGTTGAAAGGAGCATATGAAAATGATAAAAATGTCACAAAAAATGAAAATAAAGAGTGATAAGCTGCTAGAGAAGAGCAGTAATTATGAGATTAATTTATCAAGCCACTTTGCTCTATTGCAAGATTTGGAAGATATGAATATTATGGACCAAAAAGACAAATAGTCAAAAATCTCCTTGATCTACTATATATATAGCACCATGGGAAAAACACTTTGTACAATCAAAAATCTCTTTTGAAACTATTGATTTAATGAAAAATAGATAATGAAGAATACTATAAATTTTACTAATAAACTGGAGTACGTTGAATTTTGCAAAACCATAAGGAAACATATCCAAGAAGAAACATGTCTGTTTAACATGAAGCTTGTGAAAAAAGCAATTGAGGAAAACAAAAGAATTAATCAAGCAAAATGCAAGCTTATATAAAAGCAAGAAAAAAGATTTTTGCATTAAGACGTGAAGATGGCTCTAGGTATAGAACAAGACAGGAAATGTTGGAAATAATTGGAAAATTCTATTGAGAGCTATACAAAGATCAAGATCACTCAACAGTAACAACACCCATGAAAGAGAAAATGTCAGACATCCTAGTAGAGGAAGTGTCAAGTGCCATAAAATCAGTGAAAAATGGCAGAGCTTCTGGAAATGACTGTGTAGTTGATATGCTGAAAGCAAATGGTCAGTCTACGAAAGATACAGGCTATCTACTACTCGAGATGCCTCAGAGAAGAAAAAATACTTGATGCATGGGAAAATGCTGAAGTGATTCTTATACACAAGAAAAGGGCCCAAGAAGATTTAAAGAACTGTCCCCCAATAAGCCTTTAAAGTCATCTACAAGGCTTTCACTGAGATAATAGCAAAAAGAACATTGAGAACATTAAATGATGCCCAGCCAAAGGAGCAGGCAGGATTCAGAAGTGGTTACAGCTCAATGGATCATATCCAGGTTGCTCAGCAAATCACTGAAAGGCACAATGAGTACATCATGCCACTGTGCATGGTTTTCATTGACTACAAAAATGCATTTGATTCATTAAGATTCATGAAAACCACACACAGAGGCATTGTGCCTTTCAATAACTTGTTGAGCAACCTAGATATGATTATTTATCTTAACACTATTAGTATTCTGTAAATTTGTGCAAGGTAATAGGAAAATACTACCTTCAAAAGAAAACCTTTGTAACAATAGCATTTAATTTTAGAATGCAACTACAATTTCTAGGCATTGTGTAAGGATAACGGTGTCTGCCCTAGTTGGCCATTAGGTGGCAGCAAAGACAGAATTTTACTACTGTATAGTTTTGCTGCCATCTACTGGTCATCTGAATTTTTGCTGCTCAGCTATGGTAGCTCTATTCTAGGGGTTGATCTAGTTCAGTGATAGCTAACCTTTTCTGGACTGAGTGCCCCCCCCCAATGAAATTCGTGTGCGGCCCCTATGCATGACCCTCAACCCCCATGTGCGCGCCCCCCACATGCACCTCTGCATGCACACAACCCACCCGACACGCATGCGCATGCAGCCTCCCCACATGCGCCCCTCCCCTCATGCATGCACAGCAGAGACCCGAAGACCAGCTGGTCGGCGGAAGGCGCGTGCACATGTATGGCAGAGCTGAACTGGGCAATGGCTCGCGTGCCCACAGCAAGGGCACTGTGTGCCACCTCTGGCACGCATACCATAGGTTCACCATCATGGGTCTAATTGAAAACAAATGCCACAAGAAAGTATATCTTTGCTGCTATCTAGTGGGAGCAGGTAGAAAAATTAATGCGGGACCTCCTTGGAAGAGGTACAAGTGTATTACTGTACACGAAGATGTTGCCAGAAGTCAAGCATGACTCAATGGCACCTAACCAACTCATATTTTTCTATTTAGATTTTAAATTCAGAAAGCTGTTTAAATCTCCAAGAAAACTAAGAAGTCAAGCAAAGTTTTCATATAAATAAAACAAAATATGAAAATTGGGAGAACTGTGGCACCATTTAATTAGAACTAAGTTGTACTCAACTCAAAGGGACTTTGTTCTTCATAGCAAAGTTCACAAATATCAATGAGGATTTTTAATATTGTGTTCTGTTAACCAAACAATAGTGGCTCCATGTTTCTAAACAAAAAAAAATCAGCAATATGAGCTATAGTTGCCACCGTGTCCTTGGCGGTTCTCATGGTACCCCTCCCCCACATTAAGTTAAAATAAAATAATAAGGCTATGCCTACTTTGAAAATAAATTGGAATTACTTCGGACTTCATACATGCCCTGTACCTCACTAAAACAACTGCTTGGTTTTTAAGTTCCCACTTGAACATTTTCTGCATTGAAAATTGAACCACCAGCAGGCAAAAGATCTATTTATTTGCGTCAACTGGCCTTGAATGTGATACCGGTGCCTATTCTGCTGGAAGACAGAGCAATCCGACTCTGCAAGTGAATTAAGGGACTAAGGTATTTTAAAGACCCCATAACTCAGGGATGTGACAGATACAGCTGCAGCTCCACATGGATTTGCTTCATTTGCTTGAGAGACATTTGATGCTGGTACAGGAGCATTGGTGGGAGTGGGAGTGCTGGCAACACCCTGCTGATATGGCGTGTGATCTTGGCATGTTGCAGAAGGAGAGTCAACCGAGATTACTTGTAAAATGAATGTTTCAGGATTTTGAGCAGGAGCTTTTCCACTTCCTTGACACTGTTCATTTTGCACCAATTGCGCTGCCACTTGTATGGTTGTGTCAGTCAATTTTTTTTTCTGCTGATCAGCTGCACGTCTCATAACTTCTTCTGTAGAGAAAGAAAGTAACATCTTGAAATAATTACCATTCTAGGGCCAGCAATATTTGTAAAAGCACATAGAATGTGTTGTGATTTTCACTGCAGATACAATTTTGATTTTAAAAAACTATGATTCCCAAGTGCTATGAAAATGATATATAGATGGTCACATGACAGTCTCATTGGTTTTTTCCCCACACATTTTTAGTTTCACATTTTTTTTCTCAGTTTACATGTGCTAATCAGTTTCACGGTGAAGTGACAAAGTTTCTGATTATATGCATCTTTCTAATATATTTCTCCCTGTAAGAAAATCTAGTATTTTAGTAAGTCACAGAATTTTTGGAAGATGGCAGCACCTTTTTGACACTGCTTCATCTTGGAAACAAGAAGCATTGCTTCTAGTTATTACTGGATTTTCTAGAAATGCCATATGCTAGGCCTGAAGGTTGAAAAAAAAGTAGTCTGGATGGAAACATGGCAAGTCACTTCCGTGGCATTGACAAGAAAAAGGCATGTATATAAAGATCATCCACATGTCCTGTTCTCCTGGCATAAGAATGGCCCTCAGATGGTTTCTTAAGGAGGGGCACACACATGATGTTGTCTTCAACTCACCTCCAGGTCACCATGAAGGCAACTTACATGTATGCCGGCACAAACAATGCTTTGTAAACTGCCAACTTCAGTTCATTTAATCATAGGCAGATGCCTCAGCTCCACTTGGTTCCTGGGTGTTTTGACTGGAGGGCTGCCCTTTTTACCTGTTTCATGCTTAGTGGCTGGGCTTTTTACCCCCTTCTGAAAGCCCCTCTTCCTCCTCCTTTTTTCACTGGTGGACCAATGAAAGGCTAGGTTTTCTTTTTCTTTTATGTGTGTGTGTTTTAAACAGGTGAAACTGCCAAAATTTCTACCAGTTTTTTTTTTTAAAAAATAAAGGAATCTGCCAATTAGACTCAGAGGCTAATGATAACTGCCACCTGGACAGAGGCCCTGGCAAGCTTCATTGCCAAGTAAAAAAAAAAAATGGAATCTGCAATTTTTAAAAACTTGTCTTGATTTCCAGCTGGTTTCAGTAAGGACACAAACAGTTTAAAACTGCTATGCAAAATAGGCTATAATCCCCCAAAACTGGCCTTAACTGGAGGAGATATCCACCGTACTAATGCATTAAAGAATAGTATTTTAGTATTCTGAAATGCTACCTAGTGTCTATACTCAGTCTAGGAACTCTAAAGTGACCTAGCGGTAAAAATGCTTCCTTTTTCATGACTTGCTCATTGGTTCTTGTTCTTGCTGTTTGCATTTTCACATTTGCCCATTTCAAAGGCAAAAGTAACAAAACTGATGCCTTACAGCATGGGTGTCAAACTCACGCAGTCACATTGTCATCACGTGATGTATTACGCCTTTTTTGCCCTTCGCTAAACCGGGGATGGGCGTGGCCAGCATGTGACGGAAGTTTACAGTAACTTTTTCAGTGCTTTACTATTTGGAAAACAACTCCTAAAATAATTAGATGTGTAGTTTTCTTACTATTTCTCATTTTTGCAGTTGAAATCTGATTGTCCTGCTTAAGATTTTGTAAAGTTCATATACAAAGT
Organism: Ptyas mucosa; assembly: GCA_012654045.1. NCBI lineage: Eukaryota > Metazoa > Chordata > Lepidosauria > Squamata > Colubridae > Ptyas > Ptyas mucosa. The sequence continues at coordinate 17,808 of WNWU01014422.1, read as the reverse complement.
GTATATTTATTGTGATATTTCCTGATTTCTGGTTTTTGTATGTACTTTTTTTCTTGCTAATATAGTTCACAAACAATTATCCCAGTTTCCCCAGGTATTATCCATGAAGCAGCAGATTACCATTCCACAGTGAAAAAATTTCCAGGTCACTTTTGGTTAAATTTGTCTGCAAAAATCCAAGATTAGGTAGTTGCTGACAATCCATTGGAGTAACATCATCAGGTGGTTTAGTAGTTTTGGGGGGCTCTGGATCATTTGGCATAAATTCCTCAATGATGACATCATCACTTTCATCAGGATGCAGAACCTTTGTTTTGGGAACCATGTTTCTCATCTCTTGCACGCTTTCATCTATATTCTGACATGTTGGTTTCCTCCAAGAACTTTCATTATCTACTAGTTCCTCTAGAAAGTAATGCATAGAAAGGAATATTCAGTTAAGTCATTTTGTATGAAAAGTAATGCTGTCTCATATTAGAAAAAAATGAAGGTCAATTTTTGATTTAAAAAAAATTGTAAGCTTATATTTATAAAATGTATTAGGACAATTTTACAAAGGAATTTTAAAGTAATTCAGCAAAAAGGTACTAATGTATTAGCAATATGCAGACAGCTAGATGTAAATTATAACAGCTATTATACTGATCAAGATTAAAAATATGCATGTATATCCAGAGATGATTTATGCTTAAAATCTACATTTTATTAGAATTTATAAAGCTATAATTAGAATAAGCCACTTCATTTTCTTGCAGTGATCCCCATTAATGAAACACTAGCTGAACACATAATCTCAATTATCTGACCTTATCAAGACATGAAAATATAATATATCTGGAATTCAGTGATGGAATGTTTAGAAAGATGAATTCTCTGTTTGAAGTTACAGGTGGTAGACAAAAATTTCCGCATCACCTCAAATTTACAGGTGAACATTCAGCAACAGAAAATTTGCATAATTATTAATAAAAATTATTTAATTTGATGGAGCAAGATAGGATTTGTCAAATTGGTAATTCATGTATGGAACAGCTCTGACAGCAGGGAAAAGATGTGAAGAGAATTTGGTGAAGTGGAAGTTTCAATGGATTCATCATGAAGCAATAGGCATCTACAAAGGAGAAACATCCCATACCCTGTTAACAGAAATTTCTATTGAATTTCTAATGCTTGGAAGACACAAGCGCTTGGAGCTTGTTTGAATTTTGCAGGTATTTCTTTACATATTTTTTAAGAAAAATATTGCAGAAGTAAAATTCGGCATTTATTATAGTATTATGTATTTTCATTTGCATTATGTAGATTTGCTGGTTTGTAAATTATTTCATCTATAGCTTTCTAGAACTATGGGTTAAAAAAAACTATGGTTATGAATAAACAAGAGTTTTTTTCCCCCTTTACCTGAATTCATAATGAACTCTATTTATAGATAACCAAAGACACCTTGATACATTTTGCATGGCAAAAAGAATGATTCTACAAAGTCAACAATTGTACAAGAGAGCTTTTCATACCATATGATTCCGTGACATCCATGACATCAGTATCCTGCTGTGGTTGTGATAATTCTGATGAATTTGCATTGTAAACTATGAAGCTGACCTCCATTGGTTCAAATGCTTTGCTGATACAAAGTTGACAACGGCAAGTTGAGGGATTTTGTGCTGCAGTACAGTAATCCTTTGGGCTAGAAAGCTGGGGTTTTTCCTTCGTTGTTTTCTGAGGTTTTCCTTGCTGTCCTTTAGATTTAACTGTAACTTGCTTTTTAGCCTTGTTGCTTTCCTTATCTAGCGGTTCTTCTGAAAAGTAAATATTCAAACAGTGTTAAAAAGTCACTCATTTTGTCTTGTTTGTACTTTTAAACAAATAAAAATTTATTTTAAAAAAAAGTTTTTAAAACCCCCCTAAGCTTATAGGAAGAAAGATTGTTAAAATAATATATTATGCAGCACTTGTGAATTTTCCTAAAGTGCAATTTTTTCATTGGATTTGTTCTTACAAGTTCCCTATCTTGGTTGTACATTTTTCTCATGTTAGTGTCTTTTTGTATATGAAGAAAACCAAGAGATAGCACAGAGCTCCCATTTAAAAAGGAGAAATAGGATGCAGGTATAGACATAAGAATGGATAACCTTTTTAGACTGTTCAGTTTGTCACTATAATACCACTTCTTTATACCACTAATTGTTTAACCTCCCCAGTCTCCTTTCTGGAAAATTTCACGTCAGGCATAGGTTTGCCCTAGAATTTCTGCAGTGAAAAAGCTGATGCCAAGAATTCTTTCAGCATTTTGATCCTGGCAACATGCTACTTGTGGGTGGTTCTTCTTCCTTGCCTGCATCTCTTGTATGGGACTATATGGCGTTATTTTTTGTTATTTTTTTGGAAAAGACCCATTTCCAGATGAAGCCTTTCTTCCTTCTAGAATCTTCCTTGATAATGCTTATTACCTATTCTTACTTCTTGGGCTTAGTGGTGTTTTTCCTGGTATGTGATATGGTGTATCCAGGGGAACTTTTAATATAATGGTTTGAGTAATCTCAAAGGTGTAAGAAGAATTTGCTCTTTTTATTTTCCCTGTCAATTTGGTTTTTTATCAGAACCCTTATTTTGGAGCTACATATTTTAGACTTCCATAGCAATTTTTCCACCTGAATATACATTAAATTTGAACATTCATCTTCTTCTAGGACCAACTGGGTCCTAGAGGCACCAACTGGGACTATGACCAGGGCCACTTTCTCTCTCTCCATAATCAATTCTTTGTGAGTGGAATAATTTGGGGTATTTAAAAGGTTACCTATGTTTATTTTAGTCATTTTTTTAAAGAAAACATTTTGCTTATGTTTATTTCTCAAAACTCCTGACTGACACTCATAGAAAAATTCCCTCATTTAATTCTCACAACTCTTGTTTTATTGATAGGGAAAGTTAAAACCTGATAGCATTTTCCTTTCCCTACTTTTTATACTAAAATGAGCCAAGGAGTCTACTTTTAAGTGTTTTCTTTCACATATTTTTTGTTTTCTTGGGCTAAGATGATATTTTGCTAACTGTCTCATTATACTTTCTCCAAGGTAATCTCTGTGCTCCTCTGCACCAAGTTAGAGCACACTCAACCAAGGCATCCCCAAGAGATCCAGTGATTTCAACCAAATGGCATATGCAGAGTCAGAACAGAACAGACTAACAGAGATGGAAGGGACTGCTCGAGCACGAGACCTATATCATTCTGGATAAATGGCTGTCCAATCAAACTGAATCAAACTTTGCAATCCAAGTTCTGCTTCTTTCATGTGTCACAAGAATGGGACTTATAGTACAGTAGTACACTGCCTTCATCTCTATCACCCCGGAATACAATTTATTTTTCTTCCAGTATTGTATCACACTTACTTAGTGTCCAGCTATTCGCAGGAAGTTTATGACTCAGCAGTAAGGAATTTTAATTTGTGTTTGCTTGGCTTTCCTTTTTGAATTGGATGGTACAGCTTTAAAAATTGATTTCTGCTTTGAGAATCTGATCATTACAGCTCTACCCACGATATTTACTGTCTGACCTTTGCAGTTATTGGACAACATATTACTCCCCCAAATTATTAAGAAAATGAAGGAGGAATTTTGCATTCAGAAAAGAAGGAAGGAGAAGAAAGTATCCATTTCTGTAGAGTCATGAATTTTCAGGAAAGGTTCCCCATTTTATAAACCACAGTATGGAGAGACAGCATAAATTTTTATTGGCACTGCCTTCATCTCAAATTATCTCAATTTTTTTTAAAAATATAAAATTTTGTTTATATGAATATCTGCATTAAGATCAAACACAAGTATGTCAGTATATGTTATCCATACCTTTATTAACAGCTTCTTTATTATCCTTCCATTTGTTTCTATTTGCTTCAATATTCTGCAGAATTTGGTCCCTAAAGCTTTGTGGGTTTAAATTCGTTTTTTCTAGGCAAATCCTATAATCTTTAGGTAGACAGTTTCCACTGGGATTTACTTCATTATTCTCCGTGGGTTGTTCTTTCCTAGGAAGGCAGTCACACAAGAAAGCAAGCAGGAAGGAAGGAATTGTTAACATGCTTGTTTTAATCATATAATTCTATTTTGTCATTGGATTAATGTGGATTGTATTTAAATGCAAATCACATTTTAAAATGAATCTGGAATAGCAAATTAACAGAGGAGACAGTAGGTTTGTGGTTAATACAAGTAGTTCTCAACTTAACAACCACAATTGATCCTAAACTTTCCATTGCCAAGCAAGACAGTTAAGTGAATTTTGTCTGATTTTATGGCCTTTCTTGCCATAGTTGTTCAGTGAATCCAATTTCCTGAGGTTAAGATGGGTTGCTGACTGTATGTTTCTCCTGCATGTGGGTATTACTGTTTTGCTTTAGAACTGAGGATATTTTCTTCTGAAGCTCAATATTCCATTCCACCCAGTACAGAAACAGTCACTTGGGAAGTAAAAGTAGCAAATCAAAAGATTATTCAGATGTTGATCTTAAATCCTGATCCACACATGGGCAAAGTAAAAGTTAAATGAATTATCTTAATCATAGCAAAGGCAATCCTATATTAAGCAATATGTGAATTTTTTATTTAATTTAATTTTGAGTTGATTAGTAGAGAATAATACTTAGCTGTGCTGTGCTAAGATTCTGCAATAGGGGAGTTTCTGAATCAAGAAATTAAAGGAATTTAATTCCTCTGTGTAAGATGCAACATGGAAATTTGGGACAGATAATTGTCTCAAGTTTACCAGTTCTTCTATACCACCAGGAAAGAATATATTTCTTTGAAAAACATTCAAAAGAACTAATTTCAGTTTACATAGTGTTGTTTATATTTCTGCATAAATCATTTAATGAATATTTACAGCAACATGGACTTGTTATCATAAATTCTGCTTTTCAGATAAGCAATTTCTTTGGGAGCTTTATATTATTCCATTGTACAGTTCCTAAAGTAGAATATTCATCTTTAAAAAGAAAAAAAAAAGGATAAAGTTGCAAAACTTCCAAAACAAAGCAAGCATCACATCTTACATGCAGTGCTGGGATTCAATTTTTTTAACAACCGGTTCTGTGGGCGTGGCTTAGTTGGGGGTATGGCTTGGTGGTCATCTGACTAGGTGGGCATGCCTAGCTGGTCATGTGACGGGGTGGGCATGGTTAGCTGGTCATGTGACCGGGTGGGCATGGCTAGCTGGTCATGTGACTGGGTGAGTGTGGCTATGTACCTAGGGACTACTCAGAGTGCTGAAAAAAGTCATTTCTGACTGGTCCTTGCACTTTTGACCAGTCCTCGCACTTATGACCATCCTCACATTTATGCCCGTTGCGGCATTCTTAACAACTGTGTCAGTCATTTCACCACTACTTCTCTTCACCATGGTGACAAGATAGGGTAAAAGCATAAAATGTGAGGACAGTCGTAAGTTCGAGGAGTGGTCAAAAGTGTGAGGACCAGTCAAAAATAACTTTTTCAGCCCTCTGAGTAGTCCATATGCATAAAAAAGAAAAAGTAAGAGAGGGATGAAGGAAGGGAAGGGAAATTAGAGTAGGGGTGAGGGTAAGAGAGGGAGGAAGAGAGGAGAAGGAGAAAGGAAGAGGAAGTAGGGAGGAGAAGAAGGGGGGGAGAGAAAGTAAGAAGGAAAGAAAAGAGAGAGGTGGTAGGTTGGAGGAGAAAGATTGCTGTACAATAAAAAAGATGGAAGGGAAGAAAGCCAAACTCAAACAAATATAAAAATATTAAGATAAAGGATGAATTGTTAAACTTTAAAGAATAAAAGAGAACAAATATGAATAAATAGCAATAATTAGAAAAACACATACAAACATACAATGTATTTTCTTTGAACAGAGTATTTGACCGGTTCACAAATTTAAACAGTGTTTAGTCATTTCAATTAAATTTACAATTTCTATATTTCCTTTTTGCCATATTTATTCCTCATCTATTTTTTAAAAAAACCAATATTACCCTTCATCCTCATCTCTAATCTTAATCAAATTCAATTTTTCCCTTCTATTCTATATTATACCCCTTCCCATTGTCATCTATTTTTATATCCATCCTCACATTGGTTTATTATGTAATATGCAGTTGAATACAAATTCAACATTTTAATATAAATCAATTAGTTATATAACTATCTTTTTGTATATTAATCAATATGAACATGAATATTCCAATTATTTCCATGCAATCCAATTTCTTACAAATCCATTAATTATATTTACCAATAATAATAAACCAAATAGTTTCCCCCATATATTCCTCCAAACCACAACTTAACCATTTCTGCTTTCAATACAATATACAATTAATACTATCTCAATTATTACAATTCCCTAGTTAAATAGAGCTTTTTTCTTTTGTGTTTTAAAATCTTGAACTCTCCTCTTTTGAACTAAATTTCCCATTGTTTGCACCTACCTTTTTTGGTGAGCAAAGAGAAAAAGAAATCTCTCTCCCTGCCTCATTTTGTCACGTTGCTTGCTTTACTTTCAGTTTCCTTTTAGCTAGGGGAAAAAATCACTCTTTGCAGCTAGCAAAGAGCTTGCAAAACAAGAGCTTGCAAAAGAGCCTGCGCAAAACAGCTGAGCGAATCAGATGAGAGTCGGGAGGCAGATCTAATCAAGCCTAAGCTAAAGCTGAAAGGAGTTGTTTTTTCCTGCTGTTTGCTTGCAAGGAGGTAACTGCTGCGAGGCATAGGCCAAAGGGTGGGGGCCACCCTCCTTGCCAATTAGCCCCCCCGTCGCCCCCTTTTGCCTCTAGCGCCCCCCTGCCGCCCCGCCCCCCTAAGGCATTTCACTGCCCCCGGTACCGCCCCCTTTGGCAACCACTGGCTTAACTATTTAACTCCTTAACAACCGGTTCTACCGAAGTAGAATCCCACCACTGGGTCTACCCATTTATTTTTGCAGGCAGGGGTCTACTCATTTGTTTTCTTTTGACACTGATCAGCTGTAGAGCGGCCCTTTGAAGTTCCGCAGCAGCTGCAAGGCCAATAAAATTACAAAAAAACACCAAACCATTTGTTAAATTGCTGGCTCGCCCACCCCTCACCCAGTGATGCGGAGGGGCGGGGTGAGCCAGCAATTTAACAAACGGTTCGGCCGAACCGTCTAGAACCGGCAGAATCCCACCACTGCTTACATGTGAAGCAAGCACTGAAATAATTATAGGAAAAGCAATGAACAATGCTAATATAAATAACATAACCTAGAGATCTGGTTATGAAATAAATCCTATTTAGATGTGCAAATTATATGAAAAAAATTGAACGAGTCTGTACACTAGTCCTCTGCTCTATCCTTACATTAACATTCCACCCTACCACATTCTTCTAGTCCCCATGAGAAAGTTTGAACATGACAGTACAGATGTGGGAGCAAATGTGAGGGCTGTTCTTTTTCAGACTGTTGCACCTAATTTGTGGAAATTGGGGAGAATAAATGCTGGAATACATGAGACAGAATATATGACACAAAGATTAGGGAACACTACATAATCTTATATCTGCTCACCGGGCTTCAAAGAACAAGCACTAACCTATTGTTATTTCTCAATTCAACAACAAATAGATAATCTGGGTTTTATGCATACAGTATGTTACAGAAGTATTATGAGATTCAACTAATTACTGCCATGACTAAGCGAACACAGTATTACTGTATGAGATACTACTATTACCTTATAATGTAAACTTAATGTGGAAGCCATTTTTGCATGAATTGCAAAAGAATACAGAAGATAGCTATACCTGTGAAAGTAAACTCTTATTTAGTTTCTTCCCAAACCTATGCTGGAAAAGCAAGAACACCACCACCTCCACCCACATCTATAACAATTTCTTCCCTTAATGCAGTGGTGGGATTCAGCCAGTTCGCACCACTTTGGGAGAACCGGTTGTTAACTTTCTGAGCAGTTTGGCAAACTGGTTGTTGGAAGAAATCATTAGGGCAGAGAACCGGTTGTTAAATTACCTGAATCCCACCACTGCCTTAATGCCATTGAGAAAAGCTGGCACAGAATACTAGAAATAGTCCTTGACTTACAACAGTTCGTTTAGTGACTGTTCAAAGTTACAGTGGCACTGAAAAAAGTGTCTTATGTCCGTTTTTCACACTTATGCAGTATCCCCATGGTCACATGATCAAAATTCAGACCCTGGGTAAGTGTTTTATATTTATAATGGTTGCAGTGTCTCAGAGTCATTTGATCAGCTTTTGCGACCTTCTGACAAAGCAAAGTCAATGCGGAATCCAGATTCACTTAACAACCGTGTTGCTTACTTAACAAATGCAATGACTCACTTAACAACAGTGGCGAGAAAAGTCGTAAAATGGGGCAAACCCACTTAACAAATGTTTCAACATAAATTTTGGGCTCAAATGTGGTTGTCACCCGAGGACTACTTGTATAATATCCCTTACAGCAGGGGTCTCCAACCTTGGCAACTTTAAGCTTAGAGGACTTCAACTCCCAGAACTCCCCAGCTTTGCTGGGAGTTGAAGTCCACTAGGCTTAAAGTTGCCAAGGCTGGAGACCCCTGCCTTACTGTGTGTCACCATTGTTGCAAGAGTTGCTAAGTAATGGAGTTCCTAAGTATTTGGAACTGCCCCAAATATTCTGGGTATTTCTTCAGTCTCTTTTCTTCCCCTGTCAACTTTTCTAGAAACTCACAAATATATTAAAACTGGAAAAGAATATTTGGAAGAGTGAAAAGAAAATGTATTTGCATGTTCCTAGGGCTGGAAACAATGAATGGAAAGAAGAGTGTTATCTTGCTCTTTGCCTTACCTGTAAAGTATTTAGAACATGGCATTATAATTTCTAGTTTGGTAAAGTTATTTCAAGAAATTTCTTAAAGGAAAGCTGAAACAGAATTTTGGAGTCAACAGTAACTGAAATAAGCAAGGATGTCCAGACCTATCTTTTTCACGTGGAGAATTAGCAGCTACAGGTATAACAGGAGTAGATGGTTTTTCCACAGTTTCAAATAGAAGAACAAATGCTGGTTTTACTATAACATCAATAAAACCTAAAGGAAAAAAGAAAGGAAAAATTTAAACACAATGACTAGTTTAAAACTGAACAAATAAGCTTTACTCAGGTTCAGTTGAGTGTGGTTAATGGCCAAAAGTCTCATAAAATGCTTTCTTTAATGGTCACTTAGTAGCTCCTTAGTCAAAGCCTCAGTAAAATTATTACTTCTACACTCCAAACCTGTTAGCCTTATGAGGTAGACCAGACAGGAAGCACAACCAAGTGACCTAATTATATATTATTGTAAGGTTACATTAACAGAATCTTGCAAGTCTGACAGTACTTCTCTTCCCCCATTCCTTTTACAGAAGCAAAACTAGGATCTCTTGTGAGCCTCTGGCTCCACCCACATTATTGCTGTGGGCTCAGCTGTCTTTTATTGGGTTGTTTCACTTTGCCCTGTCTCCCAAGGTCATTCCCACATACCATAAAAAAAAAATCAGCTTTGCAGGCTAGAATTTAGGGCAGTTGTAGTCTAATACATCTGGAGGAGACCATGTTTGGGAAGGTTGCTCCTGATAAAAAGCAGGTCATTAATTTCTAAAATGCATAGCATTATTACAGGATTCTCAATTTATTTATTTGTATCCCGCCTCTATTAGTTTACAAATAACTCAAGGCAGTGAATATATCCAATAGATTTTCCTCATCCTGTTTTCCCCACAACAACAAACTGGTGAGGTGGTTTTCAGCTGAGAAGAGTAACTGGCCTAAAGTCACCCAGGTGGCTTTCACGGTTAAGGCAGGACTTGAACTCATGGTGTCCCGCTTTCTAGCCTGGTGGGGTTTTCTGCAGCAAAACATTGCTTAGATATACATATTGTGTGCAGAAGCATTACTTTTAATCTTTGATCTCTCTCCAAAAAGTAGATGGAAGAAGAATTTCTTTCTTCTGAAAGGAATATATTTTTTTCACCAGACACCTAAATCATTGTTTCCAGCTTAATGTTATACATAAATTATATCAATGTGATTCAACAAAGCATCAGTGAAACAATGCGTAACTCTGGTGCTCTCTGAGCTTGGTTGTTTCCTTGAAGATGTTTCATTATTCATACTAGGTAACATCAACCTGTTACCTAGTTTGGGTAATGAAACATCTTCAAGTAAACAGCCACGCTCAGAGAGTACCAAAGGCCCCTCATTTCAGCCCTTGAGCTACAAATATTCTCCTTTATTGAAACCATGGCTTCATGGGATGTATGAACTCAGCCAATGCAATGATGCATTTCATTACCTAAGTAAAAGGGAATCATTCTTTGTTCTGATGGTTGTTTTGCTACACTTAAAAGAATTACCCCAATGCAGTGGTGAAATTCAACTTTTTTTACTACTGGATTTGTGGGCGTGGCTTGGTGGCCGTGGCTTGGTGGGCTTGGCAGGGGAAGGATACTGCAAAATCCCCAATCCCTCCCCACTCCTGAGGGAAGGATATTGCGAAATCTCCATTCCCACCCCATTCTGGGACCAGCCAGAAATGGTATTTGCCGGTTCTCTGAACTACTCAAAATATCCAGTTCTCCAGAACCTGTCAGAACCTGCTGGATTTCACCCCTGCCCCAATGTGACTGACAAGGGAAAAGTTTTCTCTAGAAGAGGAAAATACGACATTGTAATTTAATGAAATCATAATTGCAATCTGACTTGTTACCAAGACCCCTCTCTGCATCCTAGTCGTTACTGACGGGGGAAGCTTCAAAAAAAAGAAAAAGAAAAAAAAGCTTAACATAAAGGACAGTCATTGTTTGGAGAATGGTTAGGAAGAAGAGTCAACAATATCAGAAGTAAAAAGAATGGGGGGGGGAGGAAACAAAGATTGCCTCCCTCCTTTTAAATGAGCTTCACCTATTTGGGATTCCGCAATATTGGTTGTCTTGCGATCACAGAGCGAAGAAATTGGAAGTCCCATTTCAGCCTCTTTGTCTCCCTAGCATTGGAGGAAGGAATTCACAGAAGCATGAGCTATTCTGAACAAGTGATGCTTTAAACATGCTATACTATGAAAACAGTTAAAAACAGTATTTTGAAAATGCTCTTTCTAAAACAGAGGAAGAAAGATACATACTGTTTCCCTGAAAACAAGACCTTGTCTTATATCTTTTTGAACCCTGAAATAAGCGCTTGTCCTTATTGCCATGCGCTTAAAAGCCCGATTGGGCTTATTATCAGGGGATGTCTTATTTTGGGGAAAACAGGGCACATTTTAGCAAAAATACCAAGAGCCGCATCAGAAGATTTTATCCTGCAATTTCTTTCCATCAGTGAAATTGACATTGTAAATACCCCTCCCCCCCCTGCCTTTTTTTCATATGCTCCATAGCAAAGTTGGAAGGCAGGGATGAGGAGGAGACCAAAAAGTCCCTTAAAAACATTTAAGAAGTTGCAGACAGGTACTACATTTGCATTCTGTAGGATCTGAATCAGCCTTTTGCCTTTGAATCCGAATTGTTGCACAGACCTATAATATATGCTTAGACTTTTAAATACAGCACCTGTTCAAAGAATTCTTCCAGTAATGCTTCTGACCAGCGATGGTGCAGTTCCCAAGGCTTTGCTGGATGACTGATGTCAGCTATGTGTACCAGAAAAGACATGATTTTATCCTTGTGTGTCCTGTCAAATTAAGATCATTCTGATCACTAGACAAAAAAAAGGAACCCCTTTTTTTTTAGCCAGAAAAAACTTTAAACTCTTAATCAGTCTCCATGCCCTCCTCCTGCTCCCTATTCAGAGTGAGGACAGCTTCTCTTTCCAATACAACTAACCTGTCAGCTAGCTGGAGACACTGCAGAATACGTTTCATGACTTTCATCTGCTGGAAATGATGTGACATATCTGTAGACAAAACTATATTAATAACCATGCGACGCAAGTCCCTGAAAGCAAGCAGAGGAACATTTTATTCTAGGTGTTGTCAAAATAAGAACGTCCAAATATTACCAAGCCCTAAGAGGCACTTTATCCTATCTTCTACTTGGGAAAAACAATTTGCAGGCACTTGATGCAAAGTATGGCTTCGGGTTTTTTATCTATTTCCATCTGTATAAGCCCTTCACTGGATGCCTTCACTACTTGTTCTAATTGTTCTGCTTCAGTGAGGTTAGCATGGAAAGAAGTCCCTGGGCCGTCTCCAAATGTGAACAAATTAACTTCCACATTTGGACTTCTGAAAAATGTTTCAAATAGTCATCACATCCCCAACATGAAAAAAGCAGGGAAACAACTTTAGGGTAAATTCAAAGAGTAAATGAAAATCATTGGTATTTTACACTGTAGCAACTTGCACGATTTGATTACAGGTAGTCCTCAATTTACAAGCTTATGTTGCTAAGTGAGATAGTTGTTAAATGAATTTTGCCCCATTTTACAACCTTTCTTGCCACATTTGTTCAGTGAATCACTGCAGTTAGTTAAGTTAGCTATATGGTTGTTAAGTGAATCTGGTTTCCCATTGACTTTGCTTGTCAGAAAAAGGGGATCCCATGACCCCAGGACACAGCAACTGTCATAAATATGAGTCAGTTGCCAGTGACTGAATTTTGATCACATGACCACAGGGATGCTGCAATGGTTGAAAAGGTGAAAATGGTCATAAGTCACTTTTTTCAGTGTCATTGTAACTTCGAACATTCACTAAATGAACTGTTGTAAACCAAGGACTACCTATACTTCACTTTTTTTCCAAGTGCTTCCCTAAGAAACAAGGGTGCGCCACTCTTGTGGCCTTCTAAAAATAGGTAGAAAAATAGCTCTTCCCAAAGGCCTTCAGAAACTAAGGGTAACTAATGCTGCCATATCAAATGGCAAATTATTGTAACCATTATAGTTAAATAATAGTTAAATTATTTTAACTATTAATCTTAGCATTTAAACTGTGCCTTAGGCAATGGATCTTATAATGTAATCAATTTTCTGATTTACTATGATAGTTGTAAATCCGAAAACAACATAAATAAAATGGTAAAATGGTAAAACCCTCACAGCAGCTTTGCAAGTGAATCCTTATCTATTAGCCACCTAATAATTTGCTTGGCCACCTGTCTAATGTACGGGCTTTGGCTGTCGTATATGACAAGAAGACATATGTGGAAGTTTTAATATAGTTCCTTAAAGACAATTCTGAAAGCAAAAGAAACTGGCAATTAATACTGTATATATTGTAACAGCTTAGCTACATATCAATATATAGCCTCACCTCCACTCATCTTTGGTTAAGTTGCCTAAGATATTTGTATCTCTGTCTTGCAGCAGGCGGAAAGCAGCACTCAGGTGATGGTTTTCAAGAACTGATCTATCATTATACAAAAGAGCAGCTTTTGACCTAGTGTAGAAGTCCAAAGAATGTTTGTGTTAAATTGATGGAAAAAGATAAATTTATGGAAAAAGATAGATGATGGATGGATGGATGGATGGATAGATTGACAGACAGACAGACAGACAGACAGACAGACAGACAGAGACAGACAGATATGGATGGATGGATGGATAGATGGATAGATAGATGGATAGATGATAGATAGAGATACCCTTTATGTTTACTTTTTAGAATAACAGTTTCATAAATATCTATCTGAATAGAGGTTATTTAGCAGCAACTTTATGGCTGGCTGAGAGACAACTACGTGCCTGGATCCCCTTGAAGCTGCACAACATTTTAAGAGAGATTAAAAAATGGAGTCCTGCAAGCAAATGAAATAGATTATATTGTATTTTCATCATAAAAGAATTATTAGTGGAAACCACAAACAGTTGAGAAGCTTATTGTCAGCCAGCAGTCTGTCAACAGTGAAGTTCACTGTCATGAAATACCGGGGTAGTGGAATGAATGTTTTGGGCTTCAACTACTCTACAACTACTGTTAATGGGAAATAAACCAAACACTAAATCACATTAGCTCCTACACTTCTATGGCTGGATGAGATCAACTGTAGGAACTGAGGAGTGAAAGTTTCATCTCTAGCTCTGAGTCATCATACACCTACCTGTTTGTTAGTCCTTATCTCAGAAGGAGTAATAATACCGTATCTCAGAGGAAGACACAGGCAGGGACTATTTGCTTTGCTAAACGTAAGTATGCATACTGAGCATCAGCCATAATTCATTAAACCACTCAATCTTTCCATTTTGGCAACAGGTAGAATAGGACAGATGATTTACCTTGTCTCTATGTGGAAATGGTTTGTAGTTCCGGTGTGCTCATAATCATGGATGATGCTGCTAAAAAAAATAGCTAAGATCTCCAGGTCAGTGAACCATTGCTAGTGGAAAGAATTAGAAGCCCATGATGTTCCTTAACACAATAATAAAGTACGAAGTATACAGTATCTGTAAATACTATCTCTTATTTTACAAAATAGACGGGGAGTGGAAGGAAAGGATTTTTACTGAAACAAATGTCCTCTCATATGCAATAAATGGCAGCTTCGGGTGGATATCAAGTGGGTTATCAAGTACCAGTACTTTAGTTTGTGCCAGGTTCCAATCAGTTCCTCCTTCTGCATCTCCATATGTAAGATTTTCTGATAAACATAGATATACCAGCACAAACTGCATTAACTCAAAAATCATTGCAATGTGCAGTATGATGTCAATGGTGATGAATGTTGGAAACTGTGTTAGCAACATCTGTCGAACCACATGCTTTACTCATTTTTATGCAAATGAAAGTAAATGGCTTGGTGTACATTTGGCTAGAATGCCCATCCTGACAACTTTAGCAAATTTATTAGTTGACAACTTTCTCTGGGACACACAGAGGAAAATCAAAAGACAGTAAGTCAGAAGTCCCTTTGCCAGGTTCCAGACGACCTTTATTCCACCAGTGAAGGTTTCATCTGAAACTTCTCCCTTTTATGTCAGGCATCCAAGATACTCTTGAGGTTTGGAAGTATGGGCTACAAAACCAGAAACAGATGGAGAACTTACAGAGTTTGGAAGAGGTATGAAGGAAAACACTGGACATGACTGAAATAAAATATCCAGCAGTTATAGGAACTGGAAAGGGGAACTTAGAACAAATAAAAGCACTAAAAGCAAATTGCTAATTTTATCTGAAGGATCAAAGTATCACAGATTTGCTTGCCTTTATAGCACTCCAATGGTGCTTCATGCTTAAAATGCAATTTGGTTCCATTATTTTTCTATACCTGCAGTATTGCTGTGTTGGTTTGGGAATTTTTGTCCCAATAAGAGTACAATGTAAATATTGTCAAGGAAGTCATTACAGGGAGAGAATGGGAATAATAATAACAACCGGAGGGACAATAGAATCTGGGTTACATTTTGTGAAATGTTGGTCTGCACCATTAGGTTGCTTATTATCTAATATTTCATGGAGACAGATACAACCTTATAGGTGCATCCAGAGCTGCTTCTTTACTTCACTGATGATGAAGCAGCGAAGACAAATAGACTTTGAACCGGCAGACCTTTATCTGCCACTGGAAATCTCATGAGTAAAAACTTACTTTTCCACTGAGTAAACAAAGTACATTATTAATTTTCAAGTAGTAGCTAGTTGCCAGATGTAGGATACAACTATCATATGTGACTTAACGTCAGAGGCTTCTTAAAGAGAGAATTTATCTCTCTAGGGTATTGTGTCATCTCTTACCATCATTCCAGTATGAATCATAATGGCATGCACAGTTTGAGTAACATCTGCAGCGTGGATAGAATTGTGATATGGATTTTTGTGTTTACTGTAACCAGCTTCCAAAGCTTTTGCAAAGGAGATTAGAATGGTAAGTGGTATCTGTGGGAGAAAAGAATTGAGTGTGCACAATAGCCATTCACAAGATCAAACAAGATGTCATTCTTTCAACTATTGATTTTCAGTATTCAATGTCATATGGAGGGTTTTAATTATACATGGATTAGACCCAAAACAATGCTAATACTCGGGCATCATGAAAAGATCTTTCTTTAGAAGGTCAAGAGGTCAATTCCACATCTGTTCAGAAATTTGCTAGATTTTTCTTCTAAGTCCTAAGGGCGAGATATACCAAAGCATCTTATTTTGCTCCTGATGAACTTTATAAACTAAGACAACTTGATGATCATGTTTTAATACTGTTTGCACTCTATATTAAGCCTTTTAAGAATTTGTACTTCTGTATTTCCTGATACTCACACACATACACACACACACACACACACACAGAGGGGGGAAAGGAGGGAGGGAGAGAGATTTAACATATTATGGTTTTGTTTTCTATTTAGCTCCTGACCTGGAAACGTTTCAAAAGATCATATTTGCCGAATATTTCACACATCAAAAATTTTAAGCAGTGTCCTTCAGCAGCTTCATCTAAGGTAAACACATTAAAATCCCATTTATCGATAGTCTGTCAATAATGAAAAACATATGTAAATAAGCAAATATATTTAGCCAGAATTGGCCACAACAAGAACTGTAAAATTTAAGCTAAAACATAAATACAAGTATTTTAGCTTTCCAAAACTGGTCTCATTTCATACTAACAGGGTCAGAACAGAATTCGAGAACATGTGCAGTATAAATGTGCAAGTTTCATTTGATTAATTTGAACAAAATCCATAGTACCACTCTACTATACATACTCAAAGCCTCAGATGTGACCAGACAGACACAGCAGTTCTTAAATATATAGACATAAAAAACAGGACTTGTGGCATGGAATGATCCTTTATAGAAAGACCTATCATGTTAATATAATTTCATGCCATCCAAGTTGGATGTGAGTTTTTCATAAATTCAAATTGATGGTCCTGGAATCGTTCCAGCACCACCTGATAATAGAGCCAACCACAGACTTGGCAGCAAAGTTCTTTTGCAGCAGTATCTGTCTGATGCTGGCCCCACAAGGGGGAGAGGACGAGGGAGGAGCAGGGTTGAAAGTTGAGCCCACTATGCAAATAGGGCAGAGCATCAAAGTCCCTGCTGAACCTGGCACCAATCCTAACACTCTTCTGTATAGGACTGTGTGTGTGTGTGTGTGTGTGTGTGTGTGTGAGAGAGAGAGAGAGAGAGAGAGAGAGAGAGAGAGAGAGAGAGAATTATATATCAGCATCAAGCTAAGTCAATAAATAATCTAAAATACAGTCACAACATTCAGTAGTGCATATGCATTTTGGGGGAGGGGGAAGGAGCCACAGCTGTGGTATAAAAAGCAAAAGAAAGGAATATGCTTTTTAATTAAGAATCTTGCTCATATTTTAGTGCATTGCAAGAGAATTTAGAGTGAACTGTCACTTAAATATAGGAAAGGCATCCAGTCCAGGCTATCTGAATGAATAGCTTTTTCAGGGTCAAAAATGGGAAAGGCATATTTTTGCACAAAAATCAGCTGGGCAAAGTATTAATTAGTTGGCGAGCATGACAGCATTATCTCTACCGCCATGCCAAGATTTATTTGAACATCTGAAAATACTGATTTTTTTTTTTTAAAGAGAGAGACAGGGAAAAAGCTTTTGATATAAGCAACATTTTCAGCAAGAAAATAAAACATGGCTGGAGAAAAGGAGTATGATATGTCAGAATTCCTGCCAAGCACATCTGTCGATTGCCTGGGGAAAGCAAGAAGCAGCTAATGTCAGCCCAAAGGAAACAGCTATCATATGCATGCATATGTTATGGAGACTTTCACATAGCATTTTTATGGAGATTTTCATAAGAAAAGGGAGAAATGATGAACTCTGCCCCCCTTCTCTCTCTCTCCCTCTCTCCCTCCCTCTCTCTCTCTCTCTCTCTCTCTCTCTCTCTCT
>WNWU01014418.1:0-10508 GCA_012654045.1 Ptyas mucosa | reverse complement strand
CACTTGCGTGCCCACCAATATGGCTCCGCGTGCCACCTGTGGCACCCATGCCATAGGTTCGCCATCACGGCTATAGAATATCCTATACTTATAGTAGCAGCGTTTATGCCCTAAACTACATTCATTCATTGCTACATTCTGGACTAATGAATCTTTCAAATGCTTTAGGGGAAACCCCTGTACACTGGATTAGAGCAGTCAGAGAATAACTTAAAGACATGAGTGATCATGAACAGTGCTTTCTAATCCAATAACAAGCCCAGCTGGTGCAGAAAATGAATTTGTACCCAAAAACCCTTTTTGCCATACTGCCCATCTGCTCAGGCAGGGGCTATGAGATCAGAAGGACCCCCAAGTTGCGTACCAACTCTGTCTGGGAGAGTACAACCATGTCCAGAATTACAGTAATATTTTTTTAAAATGCAGAGTTTGTAGATCTAGAGGGCCCTAAAACTACAGGCACTGAGACTTAACTAGAGTTAAACTGAAATCTGTTCTTCCTTACCCAAAACCTTCAGGCAATGTAAATATGCTGAGAATATGCAGTTATATCCTCTCCCCACCCCCAGGCTAGTCAATGTTGCCCTTTAAGTTGAGAAAGATCTTAAAGGGCATCATTTGAATGGGGGGAGGGAGGGTATAACTGGCTATCATCTGCATACTTACTCTCTTTATCCTGTACCAGCGAATGACTTCGCCTAGCAGCTTTATATTTGCGCTAGGAAAAGTGGAGAAGTGAACCCTGGAAAAGAAAATGTTGGAGATAGGATGAAAATTGCCAGT
The DNA here is from genome assembly GCA_012654045.1 of Ptyas mucosa. Lineage (NCBI taxonomy): Eukaryota > Metazoa > Chordata > Lepidosauria > Squamata > Colubridae > Ptyas > Ptyas mucosa. Next base: position 9,725 of record WNWU01014418.1, on the reverse strand, counting down.
GTGGTAGATCTAAAGGTAGCTTTTAAGAAGATATTTTAGGTATTTATTTTAAAGGTTTTGGATACTCTTCTAATCATATAAATCTTTCGCCCTTAAGGGCTTTGGATATTTAACATTTTAGCCAGCATGAAAAAATATAAAAGATTCTCTGGAATTTCCTGACATTCAAATCACTGGGCAATAAGAATTAGACTGATTCAATATCCAGTACTGATTATTAATTTTCTGAGTGTCAATCGATTTAACAGACTGTTAAATTTATATTGCTTAGCTGATTTATTTGAATTCCAATATTATCAAAAGGCATTAGTTTGTTACAGTTATATTCCATTTTTTGTCTAAGAATCCAGTCAATAGACATAAGAATTTCTTCTTAATTTTATCTCTTATTTTACCCTCAACAGTTTTGTGAGATAGGTTTTGCCAGTTACTATGTTCTACTCAGCAACTGTGAATAGGGATTTGAACTTGATTTCCTGGCCAACATTTTAACTATTTTGTTATGTCTGTTAAATAAAAACAGATAGTATCAAATATAAACAAACTTGCATAAGATTTTTCACAGTTGTTATTTATATATAAAACCTATATGCATATAAAACTAAGCATATCATTCTGATTAGTAAATATTTTATATTTTTCAATCTTCATGAACGTTTAGCATAATCCTACATTGTTTTAGCTTATGATGCATGAAATAAATACAGGACTCAAATAATTAGCTTGCATTCTTGTGTTTAACAATTAGGGCATTCTGAAATGAAGATAAACTGGAAACTAGATAGAACCTCAAGACCAGGTTCAGCAACAGTTAGGGTTACAGATCTTGGCTGGCAAGGTCTTCTGAACCCAAATCCATCTATTAAAGAAGATGAAGAGCTACTTGTGGATGAATATCTTTCTCCCCACAAGCTGGTGAGTAGATACTATGTTATTGTATCTATATTAGATACATTAATGTCCATTTTACTACTTTCGCGTATCTGAAAGTATTGCAGTTAGATGGAGCCACTGAATATTGTTTTGAATAATTTGCTTTTTTCATAACCATACATTTGTTCAGACTGAGTGATTGGAAATCACATGAGGCCTATTTTATATTACACTAATTTCTATTTAGTTATTAAAGATTCAGATTAGGGAATATTTTAATATAATTAAATTTGTAAATATGATACACCAATGGTTTATGTTTATGATTTGTTTACCATGCTAGTAGGATTAACCTATCTTAAAATACCTGATCTGGAATATCGGAGTAGTTCTATTAGTTACTCTTTTTAAAAATGCTTTGTACTCCTTAACAGCTTTTAAGAAATAATTTCATCTTGGCCTTACATTCTGTTGCTAATTTTCTCATTCACATGTGTTTAAGTAAGAACACTCCAGAATACTGGGCAAGATTTAACTTCATCTCTGTCCACAGAAGCATTCCTTGTGTAATTCTATGCAGCTCATTCTTGCTAGCAAGTTAGAAGACGAGGTGATCTTTTTCTTTGTCAGGCTCCAATGCTAAAAAGTTCTGGAGTCTCCTCAGTCTCCAGAACACATTTTGGGATGATGTTGAGGATCTCAGATTGAACAGAAAAGGTAATTAACATTTCCTCCTCCAATTTTCAGCTAACAAACTCTTTTTGGTCACAACATCTTCACTAGCAACAAGCTCTTGCTGGATCCAAGCACCTGTTTTCTCAGTAGGATTTTTGTTCTCTCTGAGCTTGGTTGTTTGCTTGCAGATTGTCCCAAATGTGCTTTTTCAAGACGCAACTGGACTTTCTTGGTTTTTCTTTGAAGACATTTCGCTTCTCATCCAAGAAGCTTTTTAAGCTCTGGATAGGTTCTTGCTTCTTGGAAAAGATGCGACATGTCTTCAACAAAAAATCAAAAAGTCCAATTGCCTACTGAAAAAGCACCTTTGAGACAACCATGACCTGGACGACTGAGAATCTCCATAGACACTTTTCTTGCAGATGTTTCATTGCCCAACTAGGCAATATCATCAGTGCTAGGAGGGGTGGATGTTTGCTTTCTGTTTATATGCAAGTGGATGTTATAATCTTGGTGGGATTGTTCTTGGTAATTCCTTGATTGGGCTGTTGTTTACTGTTCATTTGTTTGTTTGAGTTGGTAGTTCCTTGATTCGGGTATTGTTTATTGCTTTATTATTGGCCTCGTAGTTAATCCTCATGTCAATCTTTGCCTGTCTGGGTACTGATTGCTGAAGAGGCGGTATTTTGGTCTTTTTGTTTCTTTTTTTTAGTTTTTTGATTGGCTCTTTTGAATGATATGCAGATATTGTTTATCTCTATGTCCCAGTTGATGGCTGATTTGCCTAAGTGCTAAGCTTCCAGGAATTCTCTAGTGTTTTTGAACTTAACTTGGTCTAGGTTGCTCACAGTTTCCCAACTGAAATTATGATTAACTGAGTTTATGTGTTGTGTGATTAGGGAGTTTTCATCATGTCTTCTAAACCGCTAATTGGTATTCATGAATGCCTCTGCTAGAGTTCTGCCTGTTTATCCGACATAATGGCTGTTACAGTCCTTACAGAATATATTGTACCTGACTCCTGTTTTTTCTTCTGGGAATCCTGGGTCTTTTGGGTTACTTAAGATGTTTTGGAGGGCTTTAGTTGCATTGTGTGCTACAGTGATGCCATGTGGTTATAAATGACTGTTGGTTGTTTCTGAGATGATTTTGATGTGTGGTAACATTATCCTTTTCATAGCTTGTGCTGTTTGTGTTGTAGTGGATTAAGTGGTCATGCACTTTATGATAAAGTTGCATGGATATCCATTTTATTAGAAGATGTTATATAGATATTCTATTCCCTTTTTCTGATGTTCAAAGTTGCTGCAATGTTTTTGAGCTCATTTGGTGTTCTTTCAGAACTACTCTTGTGGGCGATCCTCTCTGTTCAGCAAATTTATAAACATTCACATTCTTTCAATATTTAAATGTTTTATGTTGGTAAAACAATAGTACTGCATTCTCTTTGATGAGAATGAGGCTAAAGTTCATCATGATTTTTTTTTATTCTATTGTACCATGCATTTTTTATTTGGTTAACTAATTAAAGCCTGAAAAAGCCTAAGGTGCAGTTCATGTCCTTGGCAGTAGGGTACTTAGTTGATAGCTTGTATTTTGTTGTGAATCAGACATAACAAGCCAGTATGTAGTTTTCTCTGTGGGAAAGGAGTTTGAGAAATCCTTTGTCTTCTTTTTTTAAGGCATGTAATTGGGAAGATTCTCTTTATTTTGAAAAAGTGAAGTTTGATATAGATGAAAACTTTTTCCTCTTGTGTCTGTTGATGAAAAGTAAATAAACTTGTTGCTTAGGAAGCCAAAAGGAATGCAGGTGAGAAAAATGCTAAAATAAATGAAATGATATAGTCAACATCTTTATTAAACTGGCAACCTTTTTATATTATTCCAATTTCTAAAGCAATTATATTTAACATAAACGTCTGGTTTTAAAAAGTGCAATTTAAGGGATCTAGAGTGTGAGGAATGTTGTTCAGAATTTCCATTACATTCTGCCCCCTATGCCCATAGCTACTACAATTATTTACTGAGTTGTGTTCTAAATCAAATGTCAGTTGTCATGCATGTAACCTTCCAACTCATCACTCACCTAGCTGCATTGTTCTGCCACTGTTTCCTTCTGCTTTCATATCTTTTCTTGTATTTTCTGGGACAAAAGCAATGCCATTATGAACCAAATGCTCAGCATTCAGACTGTCCACATAACAGTAGCTAAATTGGGACATCAGTGATTTGCTGAGCAGTTCTAAACATTCTGTGAAAATACTGTTTTCAAAACAATTTTAAAATTAATAATTTGTGTCACATGCAGTCCTTAAAAATGTAGCCCCTACCTGCAAAAAAGATTCCTTACTCATGCTCTTATTTAAATTGGATATTAAGGTAGTGACCATCATACATCGACCGAGTCCAAGACATATCATATCAGCATAGCAAATGGTCAGGAATAATATGGGTTGCAAAGTATGACGTTGTTAGGATTTCCAATTATCAAAATCTGTTCAGTCTTATAGCTTCCTGTCGTCCATGGAGCTCAGTCATGGCATTTTTTCCATCATCTAATGATACATTATTTTATTTGAAAAATGTAGAACATATCCTGTCTTTTCTTTCAGAAAAGGTTCGCATACCTCCTCTCTAATTTCTTTCCCTACAACAGTAACCCTATGAAGGAGTTGTGCTGAAACTGACTAGCACAAACTGGCTAAGTGACCTTCCATTGCTGATGGGATTTAGCTTAATAATACAAAATATGCCTTTAAAATTTAATGATAATATTAGTAATACATTTTTCTCATAACTAATATGCAATAATTGAATTAGTGATTTCAATATATTTTGTACCTCCCTTCTGTTCTTTTCTCCCTCAATGAAAAATATTAATATTTTTCTGTCAATGTCATTTGCCTACTTTGCTGTTGGAAGCGTGGGTATATACAGTTAACTGTGTTCTGCAATCATCAGTAAGGAAAAACAACATTTTTATTGGCAAGCCATATCCATTATTTAAAATCACTTCCTTTTCCCACTTGGCAGAGACTTATTTTTAGGTAATAAAAGTAAATGAATTTGACAGGGAGGCCACAGGCAAACTGAACAAGTACAAAAATAGATAATTGGTGAAGCTTTCTGGAAAAAAAGAAGAGTGCTATTTAGCTCGGCATATGCAATCCACAAGTCACAATTAGACAGCATGGCGGCAGTGCAACTGTGATTTTAATTGCACAGTGATGGGAAGTTGTAAGAAATCAAGGACAGATTATCCAGTAACAGATGAAGGCCATGTGCTATAAGATAAATAGTTGGGGGCAGTAACAGGAAAGCAATTTAGAAATAAAGCCTATTGTTATCATATTGATTGATTGTTGTTATTGCTGCTGAAAACTGAAATGGAAATGTTGGATGCTAGAAACAGGTTTTAACTGGAATGTAACACAGAGCTGGATCATGTTGGTTGCTTTGAACCCAAATCATGAAGATCAATGCAGGGAGATTGCTGGCCTCTGGAACTAGATTTCATTTTAGGAGTTGTGGCATACCCTGAGTGTGCTGACAATATAAATCCTTGATAGGATGCTCTCTAGGTAAAATATATTAGTCACGCTAATGATCAAAAAGCATTATATACTTTTCCTGCTTCATTCTGAAAGAATTAGATGACAGCACTCTCTGTTGCTGTTGCCAACACCCAGTTGCCAATTCCAGGGATGAAGTGAGATTATATGTATTTATTTGTGCATTTAATTAATGTGTATGCTACTTTAATCACAAAGGGAACTTTAGGTCTGTATTATGTACTAGAATTAAAACATAAGAATAAACACTGGAAATTAATTGGGGAAGAAAAAAACAAACTGAACAACAGTTAGACACAAATTCAATAGTTTGTAACCAATTCTGCTCTCCAAAGTTTGTTGGAAAAGCTAGATCTTTAAAGATTTGCAAAAGTAGTGAGTTTAAGAGGAATGCTTTCCATAAGGCAGACACGTCCACAGAGAAAAGGTCTGTTTCCTTGGACATGCAAGAAGGCATTGCTGTATGGATGAGAGTTGGAGAAAGCCAACCATGCCAGATAGAAAGAATAAGGAAGTGGTAGTCCCATAAATACTTGGATCCCAAACTATGAAGGGTTTTAGAGGTGATAATCAATATATTGTATTTATTTATGCCACCCATCTTACCTAGAGGTGACTCTAGGGGGCTTACGACCAAGCAAAAGCAGCAAGATAAACCATTAAAATCTTGAAATAATAAATATTAAAAATTGATTTAAAATTAATAAAGATGGCAAGGAAGGGAGCAAGATACACATGGAATGGAGGTGGAATCTTTTTGCATCCCAAACCCCATTGGTAACCAGTGCAGCTCACAAAGTAGAGGTGTTACATGGGTAAAATAAGCACAAGATGATTTATGTGCAAAGACCCTTCTGGCCACAGGGAGTCGAGTATCGAGGAAGAATTATGCACCAGTTCCACCTGGGGTAATACAACTCCAGTTTTCAATTATTTTCTATCCCAGACCTGTTAATCCCTGAACATTCATGTTTTCTCCCTTGCTGGTTTGCAGTGGATGTTTTTTTTGTGGCTACTGCTAAAACACTAAAGATGTCTTACATAAGTGTGTTATGATTTCTAATGCTGAGTGCATTTCTTAGTGTATAACACAAAACAAAGTTTAAACTGGACAAGATGTTTGACTGAGAAATAGCAAAAATAGAGATTTTAACCTTACAGATTGTCTTATTATTGCCTTATCCATGTAACGGTAAAAAAAAATGTTTTCCTTATTTCCAATGATTGTCCATAGGCTGTAGAGGGATTTTTTAATATAATCGCTTGATATTATAAAAACTGGCTTACACAACAATGCAAAATAGAGTTATCTGACAGTAGGATTAACTTTTCAGGAAATATGCTTATTATGCTTTCAGTGCAGATGTATAAAATAATTTATTGGCTGTTGTATAGCATATGAATGATTTGGGGGAGATTAATTACTTACTTAGTTATGTAAATATTTGGACAGAGTGTGTAAGAGTGTTTCAAGCAATTGCAAAAAACTGACGTGTTTTCCAGAAAAAAAAAGTCCTATGCAAATAAGTATGATACAAATTAGCATATTTACCCCAGTATTCTTAATCTGCACAACTGTCTAGGCTCTATTACTTAATATGAAGAAAAAAATAAATCTAATATATGAGATCTGAATGCTGCAATTAAAGAAAATAAAATCATTGCTGTGTGGAGAAAAAAATATTGTTATTGGGATGTTGGAAATATTGAGCATCAGGCAGTATAATTACAAGTACACTTCTTTTTAGAGCAAACACCTGAAAGATAAATATCATACAACTTTGAAACTGCCAAACTTTACTGAAGTAGAAAATTTCATGGCCTACACATCTGGCTAGAAAATGAATTAGCAATTCAAAAATTCACATAACTTGAAAAGTTTGCAGTAAGTTCTAGCATAGTCCCAACCTTTCTGGCTTGGTGGTCCATCTGGGGGGAGGCCGGATGGTTCCGTGCAAGCAGCAGGCACACGTGCTTGTACACACAGCTCCATATGCACGAGCGGCAGGTACAAGCACTCAACTCTCATGCAAATGGAGCTTTGCATATGAGTGCGAGCCCCACTACTCACACAAGTGGAGCTATGTACAACCTTGCCCGCTTCTTACAGCCCGGTTTCAAATGGGTTGCAGCCCATTAGTGGGCTGCTGCCCGGGGGTTGGGGACCCTTCTAACATTTACTTGGAGATAAAATATTAACATTTTTTTTAAAAAGCTGTTGCGAAATAGTTGTGAGGTTATTGCAGTGTAATTTGTATGTTTTATATATTTTATTATTATTATTTTCATAGTTTTGCTGTTAGAATTTTAGCAAAGTGTATGTATGTGTGGATAAATATTCCTTTTAGTTATGTACATAAATAATGGGGAAAAGAAAGAGTTGACTGTTTCTTTCTCCACCCAACTTGCTTCATTATTATTTTTTGTCCTAGATACTCCTATTAGCAGTTATTATAATTAAAGAAGTAGCTTTTATTTCTTATTACTGGTGAAATAGTAGCATTTCTTTTGCCAGGTTTTTAATTGTAAATAATTTTGTATATGTTTTGTTATTAATTTTATTCTGTATATTTAAATTCTCATATTGCTAGGAAATCTAGCCTTTACCCAAGCAGCATGACTATAGAGCAGTTGGTTACTTTAATAATATATTTGGTATTACATAGACATATCTGCCTTCTTGTGTTATATTAAAAGTTAATGCAGGAATTAGAATTCAAAACTAATATTTGACTTCCTAAATTTTCTGTTTCCGAATAAATTTTAGGAGGAGAGTTGTTTCTTGAAGTACTGTGACAGTGGACTCATAGTATATATTTATCTTTTTGTTTATTATTGCAGAAAGCATTGACAGGGCTAGATGATCTGTGGCAACTGAAGGCCCTCGAGATGCGTGTAAACACCAGAGAGAATAGTCTGGGAAATTTTGGTGAGAAATTTTTTTATTCTGTCTAAGATTATTCAAACCTTTCAATGAGCGTAAAAAAATATCTCAATATTAAAAGCATTAATTTTAAAAGGTATTCCCTTAAAAATAACATTGGGAAACTCATCCATCATTTTCTCTCAGCCCAACTTACCTCACAGGGTAGTTGTGGGGAAAATAGGAGGAGGAAGCATATTAAGTGTGTTTGTCACCTTTAGTTATTATAAAAATAAAAAGGTGGGTTATAAATAAAACTAACATGTAAGAACCATAAATGAACCAATAGTTGTATTTCATATTGCCTTTGGAAAATTCACTAAATTGATTTTATGTCTGAAGCTGTTGTCTTATCTGGGTAAAAAAGGTGTAATGATAGAAAGTGAACTTGATCATTTCTAGAAATAAAAAAATACATCTATCAAGTAAGGGAAAATATTTGAAATTTGTTTTATAAATTCATTTTTTTAGAACTGACCCAATGGAACATTTTCCCCTAGTATTGGTTATGTCCTAGAAAGGGCTTATATAATCCTATCATAAATGTAATTACAAATGACAATAATAAGTAAATTCTTGTACAAAAGAATAACCCATTGAAGTTCTGTGAAAAAGCATTCTCCCTTCAGATTTTCTGAATTCTTATATTTTTCCCACAGAATGTTTTCAGACTTCCATTTTAAAGATCCTTTTAAACTAAATTGTATAACATGATTAGAATGATGATGTGTGTAAAATTATTAACATGAAGATTAATCAATATTATGATGATATTATAATTATGATGAGTAGTAGTAACACATGTTTAAGTGATTAAGTCTGTTTCTTTTATTTTTGAATGTAACTTTAAGAAGTTGTATAGTTATAGTTGAAAGAGATATTAATTGGGAAATACACCGTATCTGGTAAGTATTGGGAATATTATATACAACAATGAAAAGAAAGAGGGAAATGAAGTGGAAGGGAGTAGGAGAGGAGGGGACAAAGAGTAAGGGTAGAGAGGGGAAAGGAGAGAGGGAAGTGGAGGGGAGGAGAAGAGTAAAAAGAGAAGGAGAGGGAAGCAGAGAAGAAGAGAGGGGAGAAGGAGAGAGGGAAGGAGAGGGAAAAAGAGGAGAAGAAAGGAGGGAAGTAGAGAGAAAGTGAGGGAAGAAGGGAAGAGAGGGAGGAGAAAGAAGAGGAAAGTAGATGGATTGTTTTTGTAAAATTGGGTGAAATGGTGTACAGGAGAAAAGAAAACAGATGGGCAATTTTGTATTTTTTCTACTTGAAATTATACTATTGAAATTATAATGAAAGATAATACGGTGGATGTTAAAGCATATTGGTTTAGATGTTATTGCATACTTGTTAATATTTATATGAAAATAAAAAAGTCTAAAAGATAGGGGTAAATAATATGGAATAAGGAAAATGGAATGTAATAATTATGAATATGTTTATCTGTATTGAAATATATGATACTCAAACACCACACCATCCACATAATGATATGTATAAATTAAAAAAAAATAAAAACTTGGAGGAAAAAAACCTAAATTGTATAACAAAAATGGTACAATATAGAGCCTTTAGTAACCACTTGGTTTATTTTTTTGTAAAAAAAATGTAATTTATTTTAAGTATTTTATTTTATGCAATATCTTAACAACCACTCTCTATACCAGTGATGGCTAACCTTTTTG
>WNWU01014417.1:0-15148 GCA_012654045.1 Ptyas mucosa | reverse complement strand
ACATATTGTAAGCGATAATATTGTTTATTTTTAACCAATAAAAACTTTTATAATAAAAAATAAATGAAAATGAAATGAAATAAATGAATAGCAGCCGTAGGGACCAGAAACTACCAAAAACTGAAAGAAAGAAAGGAAGGAAGGAAGGAAGGAAGGAAGGAAGGAAGGAAGGAAGGAAGGAAGGAAAGAAAGAAAGAAAGAAATTTGCATATTGATTTAAAATATTTCATACTGTCTTTTTAGCTTTTTAAGGTAGTAAGTAGCTACTTAGTTTGAAAAAAAATTATAAACAAGATTAAAAAAACAAAAAATAAATAATGTTGATTTCCTTTTATTCAGTGTGAGCAATTAAAGAGGAAAATTTTGCAGAAGTGCTTTCTTCAGTACTCCAAATGCTTACTCTTAGTCTACATTGTGGTTGAAGCACAACAGGGGAACTGGACTCTCTGTGTTAGGGGCCTCTTTTGATTCTCACATTAGGGATAAGAGAAGACACGTAGTTTGTCCTTTATTGCTGACTTTTGTCATAAGAAAATGTTACAGAGGGAAACTTAGAAAGAGAAGCTCCCACACTTTAGATCAAAGATTGGTGTACTTTTTTAGATCAGGGAAAGGGATTATCTTTTTTTAAAAAAAGAATTGGGAGGGCTAGCAAAAGGACTTTCTAGGAAGGACAGGCAGAAAAGATGGCTGTAATTTATTTAAATTAAGGCGTAAGCATCTTTGAATTCATGGTCATCCTTGGAGTGGGCTTCTTACCACAGTAACTAGAATAGTCTCTGTTCATACAAGTCATTAAATTGGTTTCATTTAATATTAGGGCCAAATATTGGATAATGATAATAGTCACTGAAGGGACAATTGCATGGCTGTTTTGTTTATTTGTCAGTAAACTGTGGTTGTGGGTAAAGATGATCTGCAGAGTCTCAAGATTAATCAGTCCCCTGTAGCAGCTAATTTGCCTTTTTTAAAAGATGCAGGTTTTTCTTGTGGTCATTGCCAGACAATTGGGAGGCAGAAACCCAGACCAATCTAGATGATAAATGACATAGACCTCTGGTAGCAGACACTATCTTATCTAAATGTGTTAATTGGAAGATAAAACAAATTTAACAGTAATATATTATGTGGTGAAGATGGGAATAAAGAAGCAGTAGAAAAATCTGAGGGAGAAGAAAATTAGATAGTAAAAAATTGACAAAAAGTTTTATGGACAGTATTTCCCAAAAGCAATTTGTTTAATAGTTACCTGAATAAGTGATTAAATAAGTGAGTTGAAATTTATTTACATGGGATGCATGTTTAGGGTAACTGTAACTAAATAGTGCCTGGGTTTTATTTATTATCATAAAAAGTGCTAATCTTATAAGAAGTTTAGCTATTGTTACATTTATAGTTATTTTCCCATTTTACCTGTTTCTCAGATTGTTTCCTATAAATGTGATCAAAATAACTAAAAGGAATTCTTTTCTCTGGGGCTTTTTTCTAGGACCCAGATTACAATTACAGAGTTGAAGTGAAAAAACTCATCCCTCATTTAAAATGTTTGGATGAAATACCAGCAAATCAAACTGCTATTCCTTTTCCATGCAAAATGAATAAGGACTGGCTTATTGTCAAGGAATCAATCAAAGAAGGAAGTTTAATTGAGGAAGCTTCAGGTTCAGGTGTGCTAAATTATTTTATAAGACTTTGTTTGATTACCAATAAGAGAAAAGAATATCTGTACCTACATACAAAACTGATTATCATTACCAACAATGGAATATGTTTACTTATTTGTCCTATCTGTATGGCTGCCCATTTCACACAAAGTGACCATGGGTAGCATGCAATAAAATTAAGTATCATTTGGATGCATAAAGAACAGATGTTGGGTAAAGCTAAACATGGTAGCAATAGAACTGTGCTTTTAAGTATTAAAATATAAATTATGCAAAAACAAAAAAACAAAACACCAACATGTAGACCCTACATGTATAACTTATGGATATCCTGGAATAGAGATATCTCCAGGCCATTCTGCTATTTTATAAGAATCACAGAGGAAAAAACCCATTAATTTTATAATTTTCAGGGGGAAATGCCAAAGTAGTATTGGACTTGGACCAGATTAGGTTCATGTTGCCGTTCAGCCATAAATCTCCTTGGGTTCTTTTCAGTTGGTATCTGTTTCTCAAGCCTATCACATCTTATAGAATTAATATTGTGTTAGGAGATATGCCCATATAAACTACTTTGAAGTCTCAGGGAAAAGATGTGCTATAAATGTATTAAATTTGCATAAATTGAGGCTTGGGTGGCATGTTATTAGGCAGTAAGGATGACCATAGATAATTAAAAATAATACTTTCAAATTATATGAGGAATAAAACACAGGTAAACATCCAAATATACCATATATAGTCATGTATAAACCCATCCTCATATAAGCCAACACTTCAATTTTTAAGCAAAATACCAGGAAAAATATGCCACTGCAGATAAGCTGATCCTAATTTTTCATAGTATTGTTGTTAAAAATTGAGGTGTTGGTCTATTTGAGGGGCTTATCCCAGTGGTGAAATCTAAAATTTGTTACTACCGATTCTGTGGGTGTGGCTTGGTGGGGAAGGGGGGTAATGTGACTGGATGGGCATGGCCAACTTTTTTTTTTTTACTTTTAAAAGCATTTTTCAACCTCTTCAGCCGAAGAGGTTGTAGAAAAAATGCTTTTAAAAGTAAAAAAAAAAAAGTTGGCCATGCCCACCCAGTGGCGTGGCCAACTTTTTTATTTTATTTAAAATTTTTTAAAAAGCCTCTGATGATCACGCGGCTCAGCTGAGCATTGGGGGGGGCAGGGATTTTTGCTACCGGTTCTCCGTACCAGCCACCTCCATCACTACCGGAGCGGGCGATCCAGTCCGAACCGGAAGCATTTCACCCCTGGCTTATCCATAAGTATGCTGTATATGTGAACTTTTAAAAAGTACAATACTGTACATACTTCTGGATAAGCCCATCCGCAGATAAGCTGAACCTAATAGTTTTTTTATTTTGCCATAAAATTTCTTGTCTTATCTGTGAGTATATATAGTACTTTTGCTGTTACAAAATTGTTCTAGGGGCCTTTAAAGAGAAAAAGTCACTGACATTTCTATAATTTCTAACAAATTATTTTCCCCCAAATTCATAGTAGGAATGTTCCTGTAGGACTGGAGTGGAACAGAACTGTTTTTTCATATAATAATTAGTATGGGTAGTCCTCATTTAGTGACCTCACTAACTGATCACAGGTCACTAAGTGAAACCATGACTATGCTTATGATCTTCCTTCAGCTTTCCTTTGCTTTACAGACCTGTGAAGGTCATAGATACAAGGATTGCATTCTCTGTGTTTGTTATGAGGCAGTCGCCAAGAATGTTATAGTTATTTCCAAGCATTAATCCATATGAGGGGCATATGAATCATGAAGTTATTTTTTCATCACTGTCATAACTGTGAATGGTCACTAAGTGAGACAATCACTAAATGAAAATTACTTGTATGAGCACACGTCCCATATGCCTCTTTTGCTTGAGAGCAGCCTCACCCACCAGTCTCCTCAGGAAGTGATCTTGTATGCTGTGGTGAGATCTCACACATTCCCAAATGTGGCTTCCCATCAGTCTGATTTCAGTAATATCAACCTTTTTTTTCTTTTCGATCTGCTCTTCTAAGATAGAAGATTCTTTCGTATAATATTCTTTTTCCTCTGAAATCTCCTGATGATCTCCCACTGGGGCTGCCACCACCGCCTTGGCTGCTTATATACGATTTTCCCTCAAACCAGTCATAAGCTGATGGGTAGCATATCTTTTAAATTCAGCTACTCCTTGGATCTTAGCATCTTAAATTGACTTCTTCATAGGCTGATTAAGTCTAATAACTCACTCTTTATTTTCTGGGGCATCTCACTGGATAAACTATTTTATATTTTCCCAGTTGAATTTAGGACAGAATGCAAATTGTTTCATGGGTTATATTTAGTTAATTGCACAGTCTGCCCCTCATATGGATTAATGCTTGGAAATAACTAGAACATTCTTGGCGACTGCCTCATAACAAACACAGAGAATAAACATCTATCCTATTATATAATCATTAACCAAATAATTGTTCACCAGGACTGAAATCTCTACTATCCTTTCAAGTGGAGGAGTGGAACTGATGGGAAGATACTGGATTCTTTCTCAACATGCTATTTTTTTTCTTCAAAATCCCCAAATTCTTTTGTATACATTTTGCTAATTTGAGGCTGAAGATTGGGAGCAACAGACAGGCCAAGATTTCAGCATCTCTCAAACTGCTTTTCATTTCATAACTGTTCAGTTCAAGCTTGTTTTAAAAGACATGGGTCTGTTGCCACCATCCTTTCTTGTTGCTTAAGACCATCTTGAGGTGGCTTTTGACCTTTAACCAAATAGCTTAGAGCAGTAGACTTCTAATGAGGACTGTTGTAACTCTTTAATTAAATGGCTTACAATGAATCCTGATCTTGTGCTATTCTTTTTGAGGAAAATGTTGTTCTTTTATAATAAGTTCTGTAGCTCTTACATAGGACTAAGTGTGATGGAGACAATTTTTTTTGTTTGTTTTGAACTTAGAAAAAAACAATCCCACCTGGAAAGCTTTGCAGAATGTTTTGAATTGGCTTCTTTCTGGCAAAGCAAAACCAGATCAGCTTGATGATTCCATTGGGACAGAATTCAAAGTGTTCTGGGATGCTTTGGTTTTCACCCAAAAGCCACAAAAGAGGGTGGGATAGCAATCCACGCATAATGCTACTGGCCAACCAATCTGTGGGATATTTGGTACTACGGGATGCGTAGGCAAACATTTACTTTTTTCTTTTAATGATCTGTAATCCCTTGCATCACCCCGTCTCCACCCTGATTTTTAGGCAAACATATAAGCATATAAATCAGAGACAACTCTAATAGAACAAATAACTTTTTATTCTTACTGTGTTAGATTATGTATACCGTGTATAAGACAAAAGGCAAATCCATTCTCAGCATTTGTCAATTAGCGGTTAATTAGCATCTCCCACCTTCCTAGTCTCATTGGCACCAAGCATAATTTCATTTCCAGTCTTCAACTATACTGTAAGGAAACCTTATAGATTCTATACAGTTTCCTTAAATGCGTCCAAGCATTACTGGTGGATTGTGGCTGCTGGTGGCTGCGAAAAGATCCCAGTGCTATATGACTGCATGAATAGCATTGATTAACATTAAAACAGTAAGACCAAAGACACCATGCCACCTGAGACTGCATATTTGCCAGCAATGCAACCATTAAAATAAATCTACTAACAGCCCATTAACAAAACACAACCAATGCTCTGCATACAAACAAGCAACCAGACAGACAGAGGCAATCAGTTTCTTAAACTCACCCTGTAGTATATACATTAGAACCTCGGCAAACAAATACAGAATTTTATTTGCAAGCAGTCAGATACAGCCAGTAAGACTATGAAAAGCATTTGATGAGTGCTTCACAAAGCACATTTGTTGAAATGTTAAGCAGGGACATGTTCAAGACGACTTTGGGCATCTGCTTTGAAGATATTCACCAATGACCTTCATCTGTATGTATGCACATAGCTGCTTTAATGGCAGACTTAATTGAAGTAGTGTCTGAATGCATAAAGAAATGAGGGGCAGGTGAGCAAGGAAACCCTTTGAAAAAGCTCCAGTAAACATTTTAGTACTCCCAGTATTCCATTCCCAAATATCACCCAATCCAGCCAGTAGTAATTGCTATATTGGTAAAGAAAGGCATTAAAAACAGGACACAAGACAACTTGGCACAGTCAAGTTGCCAACAGTGCCACTTGAAAGATTTCTTTATTTGAAACAAAGCCCTTGAAACACATGTGCTTATATTGTGTAGACTATTTTGTATCCCAGTGATCTTAAAATACATGCTTTTTCTTTTTCCCCTTCTGGCATGAGTAACTCTAGGGAGGCAGCAGGACTATGAAACTATCTTTATTTTAGTTTAAACAATCAATAAAGATACAGCAATAGATACATTTGCCTCATGCAGTAGCACCTTCTGCTATCCACAGAGCTGACATATCATGGCATGAAGACATTCCATATCTTACAGTTTGCTGAAGATATGTTCTCATAATGGAGTTTCCATCTCATACTGATAGGCTATCTGCCTGCTGCTTAGGGAGGCTAAAGCTGATCCAAGATGTAAGGTGACATGGGTAGGGGTAGCTATCTGCTTGACTACGATTGTCCCAACAGGGGTAGGCTTTTGGCTGTAAGGAAGAGCAGAAGCCTGGCTTCTAATACCATTGCCAGGTTTATCACCCCTAGATTCTTAGAGTGTTGGAAGACCTGAAATTTACTAGCCTACACCCTGCTTAAGGCACATAAGTGAAAAATGTAATTGAATTCTTTTCCCAGCAACAGCAATTGCTGTTCTTAGGGAAGTCCTGGCTCCTCCTCTTTTTGGAAAGTTCCTTTAAAAAGTTCAGTCCTCCAGAGATTGGAACCTGGTACAGATAGGGTTTAACATAGGCAGACATTTTTCTCTTTTGTCCTTCTGAATATGTATATCTTAATTTGATACCAGAATCAATAAAATGATTTCTCAAACTCTGGTTTTTCAACAGTATTTAGCAGCAACTGCATCCTGGCTGCACAAATCCAAATTACCACTAGATTGCAGCCAAGAGAGACAAAAAGCTCTTGACTTTGATGTCATCCAATGGTTAATCAATTGGTTGAGAGATTAGTCATTTTGGAGAAATTATGACAATATTTATCATAAGCTGAACATCTCTCACACAGACATGCAAAAACCCCAACCTTGAACTCTGGCTCCAAGAACACTTACATCACACTTACATCTATATTGCACAAATGGAGGCAACCACTACCTTGCAGTTAAGAGAGAATTCTTTGCTGCTATCTACTGGTTTTTAGGTTAGGTTAAGTTAACAGTCCTTTTAGGAGATCAGTAGCAAAATAACTGAATGGATGAAAAGGCCAGATTTTACAACACAATCCAGCATGTATCTCCTAAGTGGTTGGTGGCAGCTTTTCCTGTAGTAAGTGACATTCAAATTTCAGGCAGAGAAAATGGCAAGTTATTGCCCTTATATACTGTCTTGTGGAGAAGCAATACAGATAGTACAGCACAGTCCCCATCCTGCACATTAAGGGAAACTGTGGGGCACAGTGTGACTTATGCTACCATGATTTCTCAGCTCGAGGTCACAGAATGAAAGCATGGTAATGCAATTCAGGGATTTAGGGAATCAGGGAAATACTTATTTAGTATTTCAGGTATTGCATGTATATGTATGCATGTTTTTCTGTTTTCAAAATCCTTACATTGCAATGGTCTTTGTGAACGATTGCACTCTGTTGCATTCTGACCTGAATAATCACTGACACAATACATTTGCACAAAGAATTGTGATTAATAAATGGCAGAGTGTTCCTGATGTTAGCTTACAAAGTTTCTAATGTTTAGCATAGTCATGGATGAATCCATGTACCGTGTTTCCCCGAAAAAAAGACCCTGTCTTATATTTTTTTGAACCCTGAAATAAGCGCTTGGCCTTATTGCCATGCGCTCAAAAGCCTGATTGGGCTTATTATCAGGAGATGTCTTATTTTTGGGGAAACAGGGTAGGGTTTTTTGGTAACAGTACAGAAATATTAAATTTAGTGGGAATATTACTTTAATTTACAGACATATTTTTTTTCTGTGCTTCTCTCAAGTGGACACTTATAGCATATTCATATTACAGTGTCATGTTATCATTCTTCTCCCGACCCCCACCCTTCTTCGGTTTAGATTCTCAGTTAGGACTCCTAACAAGAAGGCTGGCCTCTGCTCTGCGGCCTGCTGCAACTCACTTTTTGCTAGGTTCCAGACCTCAGGCTCTCCAGAGATCTCCCAGTGCTCATTTGCTTTCTGGTTGTAGCACTCTCCTGGAATCCACCATCTGTGATGAGATATTGCCTGATGATGATTCAAGTGACCTGACCCATGGTAATGGAACACCTTGTGCTTTTCTTGCGCATTTCCTATCCTCTATCCTCTCCTTAACAGAACATGTGGAAGCAAACAAGAACGAGATTTTCTCTCTCCTATAAAAATGTTTGGATGATATGTCCATTTATCTGTTTATGGTAAATGTATTTACACAAACATTTCCACTGGCTTTCTTTTGCAGAAATTTTTCTGTAACTCAAATTGGGAAATGAACACATGTGTTAAAAAGAGTGGTTCGGTTTTATGTTAACATTAGAGATGGTGTTCGATCAAGTAATCTCTGTGTTGTGGCTGGCTGTTCTCAGATCTTTTCCTGCCGAGATAATGAAATTTCTGTCACTTTTTTTCCAAAGTCAATTTAACTATTATGCTTACCTTAAGCTGAATGAGGAAAGATGTTCTTGAGCACTTTGCCCATTCCTACTAATCCCACCTCAGCTCACAAATGAGTTTTTTTTTCTGTGGGTTAGAGTAACAACTGACCAAAATAGAAAGTTGGTTTATTTTTTTCTGAATATCGCTTTCTAAATATGGAGGAAACATAATTGCATATAAGATTGTATATGAAATTTCAGGTAAAGAAAACAGTTTTTTAAGTATATGAAATTATAAATTACGACACTTTTAAAATTTTGTTTTTGACAGGTGTCAGCAGAGTTATATGTGGGAATCCCATCAAAGCTCTTCATGCACGAAGACAGAAATTAGGTGTAAGTTTCTTTATAAGTACATTTTTGAAGGGAGGGAACATTAGAAGGGAGTTGTCATGTAAGAAGAATAAGCCTATGTTTCTCTGTCTGCTGAAAAGCCCACATAAAGTTTTCTGCTTCTTGTTAGGGTATGTTGCTAATTAAATTATCAGAATTTTCTTTTGATCATGAATGGGTTTCTGGCAAATCTTCTCACTCACCATGGAGATTCATACTTGTGAAAGTAAAGTGGGAAAGCTGTTAGGGACATTTCAAGGGAAGGAACAATCTGATGTAGAGAAAAACACACCTAAGCCTTCCCCAGGAGACAAATAACAAATGGAACTGGGTGGCAACATTGCCTGATCTTGCATGTTTGCAATAATATGCAGGCTGCCCCTGTCACCTCCAGAAACTGTGGCACAACAGCAGGTCCCTGTTGGTACAATAAACATTGGCCACGATGGGGAGATTATGAAAGAAATTAAGATTTAAAAAATAATCCTTGGCAAAATTATTTTTTTTCAGTGGATGCAGATATATTTTTATATCATTTCTCTAATATTGTAGTCTGCAGTAACAAACCTGTTCCAGCCACCGTGTCATCTGGCAGAATATAATTATGATTTTGAAGAAACTGGCAGTGTAAATGAGAGAGACATCTTTGCTGAGCTGAAAGCCTTGCAAGAACATCATTACCAGTAAGATGCCAAAATTTAATCCATTATTAAGCAGAATTTTTTAGAGTTTCCCAAGATAAATCAGCAAGTGAATATAATCTCAACTTGTTGATGAACAGATTGTATTGCGACACTCTAAAGCCTACGGAAAGACAAACATTAGGAATGTTTTGGTAGGGAATTGTTTATACTGCTTTTTCTGGTTTCATTCAACATATACACAGTTTTTCAGGGTGAAATCTATGAAAGTCCATGAAAAATCTTTCCTTTAATAACTATTCTAGGTTATCACTTTGGAAAAAATAAGTTGAGTTTTTCTCTTGTTTTCATTGTCATAAACATGTCAGCCATCTTGTGGCCATGCTCAGGAACTGTTTATATTTCCTCCTATTTTCGTTCAGTTTGTAGTTTACAAAGGAGGAGAAATCAAACAAAAACTATTAAGAATTTCTACATAGATAATTGTTTATTCAAAAATAAAAACACCGACTTCAGTTCATGCTTTTGCTATCATGTCTGATTTCCCACTTTTAAGCTATTGTCCTCTCTGTATTGGTGGTAGAATGCAGTCAGCTGTTTAATTATTTGGAAGAGAAAATTCATGATAATAACCAATCTGCATATTCTGGTTTATTTAATGTTATAGCACTCCATCATGCTCACTGAGGAATTACTGTGCCAACATCAGTGGTTACAAAATTCCCATATTTAAGATTTTAGGGCTAGTTTTCTTAAGAAGAATAAAGTGGGTAGGTGAGGGAACTGTACTGATGTCAGATTAGAATCAGAAATAAATCCTGAAGTTTTTTTATGGCAATTATTTTCTCAAGAGAGATTTGCTAAAGACTGAATTAGACTATTTTCCAGTAAATATCATAAAATCTGGATTTGGGCATAGCATGGGGCAAAGTTCATTACAAAAGCATTACTGTGGATTTTTTTTTTGGTAATTTTTTTCAGTTTAAAGATATATGACACATAATATAAGTTGGATATGGTATGTGCAAATATTAATGTACAGCATGTTATAAAATTTGGGCAGGATGGCACCTAATTAAAAAGTAAATCTCTGGCAGGCACTTGCAAGCCTTCCAAAGAGTGAAATCTCCCCAGCTGCTGAAAATAACACACAATGATGAAGAAGGGGAAGAGGAAGAAAAAGGCTGCAGCCTGAGTGACAGCTGTGATGAAGATTTCAAAGAAGCCTTTCAGGGGGACATCACACAAATGACCTCATCAGAAGCTTCTTGTTGTTCCCATCTTTCTCAGGCGTCATCAGGTATAGAACTAATAGGGCAAAATGGAGTGTCATTTGTATATAATATTTAAAGGTTAGCATGCAGCATCATTAAAACAAGCAAATGCTGGGGAAAAGGAGATGGTACTCTTAGCTCACTATGAAGGAGTGAGAAAAAAATAGATATGGAATTTATAGTGTGTTAGAAACAATAGCAGCAACTTCTGCATTCTCCTGTTTCATTACAGGTATTGATCAGCATCTTTGGATGCAAATAATTTAGATGTTACCAAAACCGTTTAACAGGCAAGCCACTGAGTTGAGCCAACTCTTTGCTGTGTAAACTCAACTACAAGTACTGTAGTGTGATTCTCAGAGAATGCCTGGACAAGTCCCTGCAGTTTTTCCCCAAGTGGGATTACAGAAAGGGACTAGCCCAAGGCTTATTCAGATGGCTTTTTTTGCTTAAGGTGATACTAGAACTCATGGTCTCCCAGTTTCTGACCCGATGCCTTAACCACTCTACATAAAATTGGTTCCCAAGTTCTGCTTAATACCTGCTAAAAATGTGGCAGAAGAAGCTATTCAGTACAGATTCTAAAAAAACTATTTTCAGAACTGCAAATCTATAAATATTCTTTATTATTAGGCTATCTAAAATATTCAGAAAAGACAGATATTGCGCTGAAATTGAATGTGATGTATAAAATTATCAGTTTAGAATTTTGAAATTATTAAAGTTAGGAATTCACACCATTCCATCCGGGTAAATTCCTCTTATAGAACCCAGCAATCTTTTGGATGAAATACTTCGTTGCTACACTGATGGTGTGCTTTTCCCTTACATTTCAGATTCATCACATAGCCTCGCAAATACATTACCGAGCATTGTAAAGCGCTCTCTCCAACCTTCTCCTCCAAAATGCCCTTCCCCTGCATCCATGGGTGTGACAGCTGGACTTGTGAGAGCTAGACACCTGAAAATACCTAATTCAAAAAAATCTGTGTTAAAGCTGCAGCCTCCATTAGTTGTGAACAGGGACGAAGTGCAGCATATGGCTGAAAGGACTGCTGCTCTGAATCTCCACAGGAAACCAGATGCACCCTCTAATGCAGCACTCTTCACACAGAGGCAAACAGTTGGTTGTAGCAACCAGATTAGGAGACCCATTTCAGGACCAGCAGCATTTGGACCAACAAATAGGTTTGGATCTTACCCCCAAAGTGAATGGAATAAAAGCCGGTTCATATTATAATATTGGGCCTGGTTACATATATCTGAGCTTGCTTAAACCACTAGCCTAATGCTATCACAGTGGCCAAAAATCAATTGACAGTTTTAATTTGGGGCAATGTTATTATTACATCCTACAGGTAGTCCTCAACTTATGAGAGGTCGCTTAGCAACCATTCAAAGTTATGATGGGGCCTTAAAAAGATTACTTATAACTTACATTTAAAATTCTAGGCTGTTCCCCGCCCCCTCCCAAATCATATGACCACATTTTGGGCATTCTGAAACTGGCCTGCGTTTATGGCCATTTGAAATGCCCTGCTATCATATAATTACAATTTACAATATTTTTGCCAGAAACTGATATTGACTTCCAATTTCCAGCAAAAAAATACACACCCTATCGTGAACAATGGGTTTGCTTTATGACTGCAACATTCATTTATGACCACTGCAAAAAAAAATCGTAAAATTGGGTGGTTTCATGACCTGCTTAATGATAGTCACAACTTACAACTGAAATTACAGGCATAATTATGTTCACAAGTCAAAGGCTACCTTTATAAAGTCTGGCTAAAAGATAACAACCAGCCCGAAGTCACCAAATAAGAATCCACAACTGAGATTTGACTTGGAGGTGAGACATCCCACCCTTAGTCCAAAACCCCAATCATTATCACACATATATTTCTTTATTAAGTTGCAAGCTAAATTGATCCTCTCTTGCTGGAAGTGTTGCTGTTGCTACCTGCTATCCCTTGGTCTCTCATCCATTGAAAGAGACAGAAGTTACCTGTTCTTGCTTCTGTAGCTGTGAGACACAGCCAGGGCAGAGAAGTGATCATTTTTTCTACCTTTCTCCATTTAGCTCCTGGGAGACTAGGTGTGCAACCTTCCAATAGCCATTGCTGGTCTTTGAGTAGATTCAGTTGGTCCTTGTTCACATGCTCCCATTGTAGATGTTCTGGCAAATGTGCTCACTGTAGAAGATGAGCCTGCTGAAATTTTAATTTCTGGAGTTTTAGAAAGGAGTTATCTATTCTTTCTTATAGTTAAAATATAATTTAAGCTATGCCTAAGCACAAGAGAATTTAAAAACATTTGAACGTAATGCCTCATATTCAACAAATATTTTCCCCATAACTAACAATCTACATGTGTCACTTTGTTCCTCTCCCTGATAACATTTTTAATTTATAACATTATTGCCACCTTGATTCTCTGCCACCACCAATCAGCAATTCATTATAGCGTGGCGGAAAAGTATTCAATGTGACAATACTCTGCCATGACTTAATGGAAGCAACAGCCTAGAAATAGTCTTCAGTAGCAGCCCAGTTAATGACCAAAGCATTGGCGATACTTAGAAGAATAGAAGAATATCTGTTCTTGTTTGGTCCAATAAACCTACTTTTTAATTTGTTGAATTTCTTCTCTTTAGAGCCACTATGGATAGAAGCCTACCTAAGACAATCAACCATCATATACCTGCCAGTCATTCATACACAAGTATGCCAGAGAGATTTGCAGTGCTGAACATGGTCCACCCTCTGAGCGCCAAAGCTGCCCTGCAGAGCTTGTCAAAAAGGCCGGATATCTCAATGATTGCTCAAAGCAAGACTCCCCAGTTGTAGGAAATGCCTCAAACAGCTGTGCATACCTTGTTGCCAGGTCTTGGCTGTACTTGATTTCCCATTTTCCCATGAGCAACACAGGCCAGCTTCTCTGATTCAGCAGCCTGATTCATCACTGAGGGTGACAGTGCCCCTACGCAAGCAGAGCAGTTGAAAGAAACAACTTGATTTCTCTCCAATTAAACTGCTGCTGTGAAGAGAGAATCAGTCATTCTCCCCACCCCCACCCCAGCAACTTTTCTTTTTAGCAGGCTTTGAAAGGAATGAAGAAAGGACTTGTGCCCACTGTAGCTTCTTCTGATGACTACATCACTGGTGTTTAGAACAGCTGTTTGAGTGGCCTCAGGAGCAAGGGTGGTTTCCTTGACTCAGCTAGTGGGAGGATGATACAACTGGTTCCCTCAGGTAACCAGCTGCAGCTCCAAAGTGTCAGCCTTCTCTCCTAGTGATTAAGAGACTGGGAACATAGGCAGCTGCACTTGGCTTAGTCTGAAGGATATGGGGTTTTGGTTTTTTTTCATGTTCCTTGAGCAGCAGACTCATTGGTTTCAGGTACCGGTTTCTACTTCAACTAACGTAAACAAACGATGTTGCTTGGTTACCATTTTCAGCATGAAATTACCAAATAGCAAGAAGTGTAGGATCAATTGACCAAATCATTTTAATTTATTTGTGCTTGAAAGAAATACGTGGTATACCTCAAACTGTATTTTCTTCAAGTCAGGTGACCAGTATATACCCACATATTTATATCAGACATGGGTGGTTCGTAATAATTCCTCCTTTACCTGAACCTCTTCATGTCTTTACAACAAATGTATTTTCAGTTCAAATTTCCCTATTGTAGAACATTTTTAGATTGAAAGAGAAAAGTGCATTGTTCATAAGTGTCAACATTCAGGTAGGATGTGCAATGCTATTCCAGCAGTCTTGCTTATCTGTTGGCACATAAATGGGTACAATTATCACTTGATCTTTGATTTGTAACGTGGGTCATGTTGTTCTGAGAATCAAGGACTCCCACATATGGCTAGTAGGTGGCCCTGTTTTGTGATTGTGGCATTTGGAGCAAATGCTACCATATTCATGGGATTTGTTACTTGCCATAGTTCATACTGTATATTTCTCCACACAAGTCCTACAAACTCTATCTGCTAACAAAAGAAACAAAAGTTTGTGTGAATTGGAACTCAAGTATGTATAGATAATTATTATTGTGACTATTTTGAAACCAAGTATTGTATTGTAGTTTTCAAAATTAATATTATATAATTTTGGAGTGAAGTTTACAAAGATAAAAATTATGCAATAATCCAAGCTATAAGGTATCCGTTTTTGTTCAGATTTTAAAAAAAATGCATAATGATATCAATGATGTTTATATAAAATCTTCAGTATGTTCTTATGTTGAAACTTTTAAATATCTATAAAGCATGAAAAGACTTAGGTCCTCCAAAACTGTGCTTCTATTCATGCCATAGTGGGGTCCTGCTGAATTCCATATCTGGAATATGGGTTTATAGGAAACCTGTACCCAAGTTCATAAAATGATATGTGGGAACATCAGCCTATTCTTAAGGCTGATGTTCCCACATATCATTTTATGAACTTGGGTACAGGTTTC
>WNWU01014416.1:0-32850 GCA_012654045.1 Ptyas mucosa | reverse complement strand
GTATTAGTATGAGACTGACTCCAGACCCACCCAATCTCATGCCATCAGCTTGCTTGAGGATTGAGATGGTGTTTTGAAAGCTCTGCCATGATTTATATATCAGTTATGGAGGTAAGCCATTCTTTCAACCATGGGAAAAGATGCAGTTGCTTTAAAGAGTTGTGGAGAGGTGTAACATTTGAATTCTGAAGCTTCTTTTCCAAATGATTTCTGAAGTGCTCAACAGCCCTAGTGCCTAGAACACAATTTGCCTCATTTATTCATTTGAGTAGAATTTAATTCATTACATACAACTATAGTCCAAGGCAGTATTTGCAGTATATAATTACATTTTCAATAAATAACGCTCATAGCAACATAAAGATGCTTATATCTATTGTTCACCTTATCTTAAATTACTACCATCATTATGGAACATACTACCAGACTCTGTTGATTATCAGGTTACAGCTATCTTAGCAGAGATGCTAATGAGGACAATGCAACTCAACATCCAGTCATATCAGATGCTATAGATGGAGCCAATCAGAATAAAATAAATTATGGTATTTTTTTCATTTTAAATAAGTAATTCAGAAGGGATAATAGCTGATTAATTCCATAGGTGTACTGTCCTTATCTAGACTGATGGCACCACAGTTATTGCAACTCCTGACTATTGCTGAATGTATGTGTGAAAAGAAAAGAAAAAAGATAATAAGTAAAAGAGAGAGAACCAGTCCTTAAACTTACCCTGTGTTCATTTGGATAACATGGGGGAGGAAACTTAGCCTAACAAAACCCTGGAATTATTTTGACTGAAACTACCCCACTCTAACACCAGCATTAATTGATTTAAGGGTTGGGCACGGCATGCAAATCTT
Source organism: Ptyas mucosa (assembly GCA_012654045.1). NCBI lineage: Eukaryota > Metazoa > Chordata > Lepidosauria > Squamata > Colubridae > Ptyas > Ptyas mucosa. Next base: position 31,987 of record WNWU01014416.1, on the reverse strand, counting down.
GCAATTTAATTAAGCCTGCTGAGCAAACACAAAGAGGGACTTTCCTTCTGCATAGTTTGAAGGCTTTCTCTAGTGCAAACGCAACTTCAGGGTTTTCTGTGTAACATATGTAGTCATTGCCACATAACAAATTTACTGCAAAGACAGTACTAAACTACTCCTCATGATTTAGTATATTCTAAGAGAGCCAACAACTAGAAAAGGCTTTTCCACAGACAATTTACACAACTGCTCTTATTATTAGAAGCACTCTTATAGCTAGAGTAGGAAATCAAAAAACATTTCAGAGGGAGGCAAGGACAAAATATGTAATTATTTTGAGAAAACTGCATGGGCTGAGGTCACATTTTACTTTTTTTTATTTATGGCTGCTTGAGATTTCTCCTGCCTCAATCTTTACATATAAACCTATACAGTACCAGTGCCCCATCTGTCTCTAATCTTCTTAATCCTTGGTTCCTTATTTTACCAGAGGTACATTAAAAGTAAATGCAAACCTTTGCTTTTCTGCTAGCTGGTATATGTGAATGATCGCCTCAGTCTTGAAGTTATTTCTACATTAAATATTCTTGCTTCCATAATTTTCTTACATAGTTAGCAAAGTTGCCTTTGAGTTTCCCCCTTTACAAGGTAATAATAAGACTCCAAGAAGCTGCAGAGAAACCTACAATGGCCATAAAGTTCTGGATCTGGTAGGGTGTTGTTGGGTGATTATCAGAAGCCACAATGAACTTATGCAGAAAAGAAGTGGGACACAGATAATCCTGGGAACAAACAGAAGGGTGGTTGCAGGCAGACTGTCCTGCATTAGGAAATGTGATTTGGCATGTGTGACTGCATGACAAGATGTCTTAGCTGAAGAAGTTTTGTTGGTAAGTCATGTTTCTAGGGATAAGACAACACACTCAGATGGAAATGGCTGGCTGGATAAACATTAATTTTCAGAAATCCAGGCCATTGATTTCTGGCTGCTAATGCATTTAGCAGTTTTTAGAAACATTGTTCTTTCCTGAAGGAAAGCTACTGCTTTCAGATGTAATCTGATGCTGCCAGAAAAAGCTATCTTTGGAATCTCTCCTCCCAAGTACTCAGACGGATGATATCATAGACACGTTCACACAGAAGAGAATTTGATATCCAGAAATCTAAAACGAGATGGAACTTTTCTCTATCCATAATGTCTCTTTCCTGTCACAATCAGTTATTCCTTTCCCTTCTTTCCTTCCTCACAATTTTCATGACTGATTTGAGTGAACAAACACCACTGCGTTCTTGCAAGTGTAGTAAGCTCTCCAAGTTAGCTCGGTTCTTGGTGAAGTCATGGACACTTACATGTAGCTTACTTGATATAATAAGTGGCTGTTTTCTTTCAAAAAGGTCAGGATTTTTTCTTTTTCCTTTTCCTTTTTAGTCTAGCCTAGTCTTTCTGAGGGGATGCGTTGGCTCAGTGGCTAAGACGCTGAGCTTGTCGATCAGATGGTTGGCAGTTCAGCGGTTCAAATCCCCAACGCCGTGTAATGGGGTGAGCTCCCGTTACTTGTCCCAGCTTCTGCCAACCTAGCAGTTTGAAAGCACGTAAAAAATGCAAGTAGAAAAATAGGGACCACTTTGGTGGGAAGGTAACAGCGCTCCATGAGCCTTCAGCGTTGAGTCATGCCGACCACATGACCACGGAGACGTCTTCGGACAGTGCTGGCTCTTCAGCTTAGAAACGGAGATGAGCACGGCCCCTAGAGCCAGAAACAACTAGCATGCATGTACGGGGGAACCATTACTTTTACCTAGACTGTCTGAATGGTATACCACCTGAGCACTAATCAGATTAACCCCTGTGTAGTTTTTTCAGTTCAACCAAGGTTGAGAAGATGCTACCACCAAACTGAGCTTCTTGAAAGTATGAATTCTCACAGAGCCGAATTTGAATATGACTACCCATATGTATGGCTGCTATCTTTGAATGTTCTTATTTCCAGGAATTTTACACAGCAATGCAATTATAGTGTGAAATAAACATATTTGTTACAATTCTAAAACCAACAACCTTTCAAACTATGGTTATATGATAGAATAGAAACAGGAAATATTAACTTGGTGCAGTGATTCATGTATTATTATGGCGTTATGATAAAGTAGAGATGATTAAATGTCAGAAACATATTCTAATTTACTGCATCCATTTTTATAGAGTGTCAGGATGATGTAGTGGTTAAGGCTAGAAATCAGGAGACTGTGAATTCTAGTCCCACCTTACGCATGAAAGCTGCCGGTGACTTTAAGCCAATCATTCTCTCTCTGTCCTAGGAAAACAGGCAATAGCAAACCATTTCTGAAATCTTGCTAAGAAAACTATAGGGACTAGACCAGGCAGTTGCTAGTAGTCAACATTGATTCAAAAGCACATATATATTATTATTTTGCTTTGCTTCTAAACAGTAAACCACAATGAATAATTTCCATTATTTTCAGTGCAAACATTAAAATTATGTCAAATAACCACTGTGTGTTTCCTCCTTTTACTCATTTATATCATAACCATCATTCAATTATATCATTTATTCATTTATATCATAACCCACATTAAATCAATTTCCCAAAAGTTCTTTCTTTCCTAGTGTTTCATGAAATTGTCTTTTACAATCTCATCACTTTTTCTGCTTTTAAAAACAAAATTATGGGTAGTCCTCCACTAACTACCATAATGGAGCCTGGAATTTCCAATGTAAGTCATGGCGGTCATAAGTCAAAACACCCACATGACCAGATCTGATTTTATGACTTTTTTTTTTTGTGGCAGTCATTAAGCAAATGCCGCAGTCATTAAGCAGATCAATTTATTCCTAGGAACATTTTTTGCCAAAAGCCAACTGAAAAGGTCAAAAACCAGCAAAAAACATAGAAATTTGTGGTCACATCACCACAAAACGCTGCAACTGGCCACAAAGGTAAGCAGGCTTCCAAGTACTCAAAATGGAGTCATGTGACTATGTGACATGTGCAGCTGTTGGAACTCTGGAACTGGATCAAAAGTAGCTATTGTAGGGTACAGGTACAGTTGCTACACAACTACAGGTAGTCCTCGAGTTATTATCACAATTGAGCCCAAAATTTCTGTTCCTAAGCGAGACATTTGTTAAGTGAATTTTGCCCCATTTTACAATCTTTCATGCCATAGTTGTTAAGTGAATCATTGCAGTTGTTAAGTTAGTAACATGGTTGTTAAGTGAATCTGGCTCCCTCACTGACTTTGTTCGTCAAAAGGTTGCAAAAGGGGATCACGTGACCCTGGGACTCTGTAATAGTCATAAATATGAGTCAAGGGCCAAGCATCTGAATTTTGATCATGTGACCATGGGGTTGCTGCAACGGTCGTAAGTGTGAAAAATGGTCATAAGTCACTTTTTTCAGTGCTGTTGTAACTTCAAACGGTCACTAAACAAACTTGTAAGTTAAGGACTACCTGTGCACAGTATTTCTTGATTCTACTGAGTTATAAATATTGCTTGTTTTACATTTGTTATGTTTCAGATGGGTCACAGAATACAAGGATATTGTTCAGCGGTGCTACTTCACTATCAAAAGTGCATAGTCATCATTTCAATTCTGCCTCCCAGCTGCACAATACATTAATCCTGCCCATCGTGCTGTTCCCCTGATGGGTTGGGAGTGTAACAGCTCTCCTATACTCAGCATAGTCAATGGTGAGGAATTCTGTATTTAGCCTCCACATATAGAAGCTGGCAGATTCTAAAAATCTTGTGCTACATTCTAAACTGAATATCGTTTAGTAGTTATTCAGCAGTTTATACCTGAAGGCTTATCTGCACCCCCAGGATTTTTATTCTCTAACCCTAAAAGCTCTTTGAAGCATACCTGTGATTATCTCCATTCCTGTTAACATCAAATAACTGAAACAGAGTGCAAAAAAAAAGGTAGTAGTCAGTCATGGTCCTGCATTAAATTTTGCTGGTCCTGAAATGAATGATACTCTTCATCCAGGCCACTTAGGGGGAACAAAATAAATGGCTAGTACACCTCACCCACATTGTTAGTTTAATGCCTGGCTGGAATCTCTCTGATCATATGCATAAAAAAAAAAGGGCGGGGGGATCTGAGCAATTCCTATGAGAACCACTACAAAGTCACCAAGTCAGTCATCTTTCCTCTTTTAAAAACTCTGAAGTTGAAGTTGAGGATAGAAGGTAGGTGAGAGAATTGACATAAGTGGAATAACACAAGCTTTGTAAAACTGCAGTAAAGAGAATTAGCCTCTTTGATCCAGTCCTACTTGTAGAACCAGAAATACAGAAATAACTCAACTCTTATTCAGAGTCAGTGTTATGGGGGTCTGGCCTATTCCTGAACTGTTGGAAAAATTTCATGTGTAGAGGTATCCTGAATTCCTGATTGGTCTAAAACAGTGTTCTCAAATATTCTAAAAAACACATTTTAACCTGTTTTGTTTCTATTGTGTATGATATCTGATCATGCCGAGAAAGCATTCTAGCTAGAATTCTAGCATTTATTAAAATAATTATGTAAGGGTCAGTGCTGCCCAGTTCTTATTATTCTGTTCAGATTACTGAATATTGAGGGATTGTTTTTTTAAAAAAACTTTTTCTAGAATTATGCTTTCAATTCATGTGGATTATTGATTTTCTTGAACAGCCACCCCCACATTTCCTAAGTATTATATTTCGTTGCAAATATCTGCATATGATTCTCAGTGTTTTGACAGTATCATTATAAAAATCCTATATTCCTTGGCATACTGAGAGATACTTAATCTTTTCAAAATGAAGCTTTATATACCCTATAGAGTTGTTCCTTGCCTTTAATATGAATATCATAATATCTTCTCCCAATCTGGTTTCTTTCAGATCTGTTGATATTATAACTTCCATAACCCCCAGTTAGTAATGTGGAAGTTGTAGTCCAAGCTAAATAGGAGTAAGGTTGTGGAAGGTTGCTATATATTATTGGGGTAATAAATATTGCTCAGACAATAAGTGTTTTATACATAGGTAAGTTTTAAGCTCTTTTCAATCGCCAATATTTGGTTCTGCTTTATTTTTAAGACTGGAAAAACATTTTACTGAGGATATTTTTGACTATAGATTATTGGTTCTAGCTTGCGTGATTCCAAGTTGCAGCAATGGAAATGAAAAAAAATCCACTGCCCAAATCACTCCAGAAATATGCAGGACCACTGCAATTTCAGTAGCAACTACCACTTACACAAGAGCAGCACCAGGCTGCAACTGGCTGCATGCTTGTCTTCATGATGCTACTGGGTTTCTGTACTTCCTACAGAATATAGCTTGGACGCTTCTTCAAACGGTGTGGAGTGGGTAATTTCCTACCAGCTCCAACATTTTTCTCACTCCACTTCCCATGATTCCCCTCCTGTCTTTGGGGAATGTCCCTCCTCAGTTATTCCTTTGTCATACATTTACAAAATAGTCATTGTGAAAATAAGCATGGCCTGGTGAAGATGAGGGCAGCTGAAGGATAAAGTGAAAAGATATGTTCTTTTAGAAAATGAATAAAATTATCTAAATTATTATCATCTTCCTTGTCCTTTTGTTTAAAGAAAAAAAAATCAAAGTTATACAACAAAAATCCAAAAATTAATAAGATAAATAAAATAAATTTTGAGAACAAAATCTGAAGTAATGCTAAGAGCCATATTTCACTATATTGAAAATAGGAAACCAGCTACAGCGGTGCTGGATGTTACAGAAAAGCTGGATAACATTTTTGTAACTGCTATTAGAGTTATCCATGCCTGAACAGATATTTTGAGGGATCCCGAGTTAGTAATAAGTTAGTAATAACAAGAGATAAAATTCTAGCTTTTACAGAAAACAAATTGCTAAATCCAGAATATATGCATGAAATGAAATTGCTCATCTAACAAAAATGTGATCTATCCTTAAGATTTGGCTTTATGCTACAAGGACGTACAATGTTTAATATAACATAATCTAAACTTTTTTTTCCAACTGAAATATACAGAAAAACAAGTTCTGATAATGAATAATCAACATGATGCAGCGTAAGTTTTCTTTGCAATTCCTAGACAAGCGGACCATCACAATCTTGATATAGCTCTTTAAGAATGTTAAAAAGAATGTAAACTTAGATTATAAAAAATTATTTGATTATTACAAGGTTCTTGATACAGTCTAGTTATCCAAGGCTTATAAGCAGATGTGGTTGTTGACAGTATGACTGTTCATGTCTATTATAGGCCCAACTGGTTAAAGAATAAGTGAGGTAAAAAAATAAACGAATGGTTGATAAGAGGGTATGTAGCATACATCTATTATTCTTAAATGATCTGGAGTTAAAGGTTGAGTAAGGAAATGGATACATTTGCTGATGCCAAATTGTTTGAGAAAATAAAAACAAAAGTAACTGAAAGAGCTTTCTATTTCTTTAATATGTAAGGTAGTCCTCAGCTTACAACCACATTGGGTCTAGAGCAGGGGTGTCAAACTCAAGGCCCAGGGGCTAGATCCGGCCCGTAGGGTGCTTAGATCTGGCCTGTGGGACCACCCTGGAAACAGCAAAGGACTGGCTCGCGGTGCCTCTGCCAGCAAAAACAGAGCTCAGGAGGGCCGCATTTGGCCCTCCCAAGCTCTATTTTCACTGGCAGAGGGTTGCAGGAGGCCGTCGCAGCCAAAAATGGAGCTTGGGAGCCTGTTTTCTCTGGCAGAGCGCTCGGACCACCACAGGCACCCCCAACACGAGTGATGTTGAGCTGGCCGTGCCCCCCTGGCCACGCCCCCGGCCCTCCGAGGTCAAACACAACCCTGATGCGGCCCTCAAGGAAATCGAGTTTGACATCCTGGGTCTAGAGCCTCCATTGCTAAGCAAGGTAATCAGTGAACCACGCTCAATTTTTTTTGCTGCGGTCATTAAGAATATCATCATACTTGTTAAATGAATCACATGGTCATTAAAGAAATCCAGCTTTTCCCATTGTTTTTGCTTCTTGGACGCCCACTAAGAAGATCACAAATGGCAATCATAGGATCCTGGGACACTGCAACCATTGTAAATACATGCTGGCTGCCAAGTACCTGAAGTTTGATGAGGTGACCACAGGGATACTAGGGATACTACAACGGTCACAAGTATAAGGATTGGTTGTCACTTTTTTCAACAGAGTCATCACTTTGAATGGTCACTAAATAAATGGTTGTATGTTGATGACTACTTTTAATTGTCTTAAAATGGCACAACCAATTCAGTACAAACAAGCTTGTCCAATGTGGTAAAAAAATTACACACAGAGAGTTTGATTGCTGACTGATCAGGTTCTGAGGATAATAGTGGATGAATCTGATGAAAGCATCAAATCCATGTGCAGCTATTTTGAAAATGGCATACAGATAGTCCTCGACTTATGACCAGAATTGCACCCAAAATTTTTGTTGCTAAGTGAGACATTTGTGAGTCTTGCCCCATTTTACAACCTTTCTTGCCACAGTTAAGTGAATCTGGCTTCCCTACTGACTCCTTGTCAGAAGGTTATAGATATAGAACATGATCATAGGACCCCAGGACTCTGCAACCATCCTAAATAAGAGTCATGTGCCAAGCATATAAATTTTTATCATGTGACCATGGGGATGCTGAAATGGTCATTAACTGTAAAAAATGGTTATGTCACTTTTTTCAGTGCCTTCAATGACGCTGAAAGGCGAGAAACTCACAATAGACAAACGAATACCTCCACATACAGGAAGCAAAATTTTGGAATTCATTACAAGTTGTGCAGTACCACCAATATTGGAAACTGTGTGGCTTCTATACCTGTGACAGGAGATTGTAAATCATACAGGTTCTGTTATAACCATACCTGCTTCACAACTCTTCATATAAAATTATCTGGCAACTGTAGGAATAGAATACTAAACTAGGTAAACTTTTCATCTGATCCATGATAGCTTAATCAATGTAAACTTTTTCTGCAGTTAATAATTGTGTGTAAAATATTGCCATCAATATTTTAATCAATTATTCCAAACGGAAGTTGATTGAAAAGTTCTACATGATATTTCATTCCCTATATTATCCATGGAATGACCTCTCTGATGTCCATGCTCTTTCCTTTTCCTTTCATGGTTTCTCACTTCCATAAAAGATCAGCTAATTAAGAACATTTTAGTTTAGTTATTAGGCTGAACTGTAACCCACAATGGCTGAGTTTTATTATTTAGTCTAAGCTCAATAGTCAATTTAGCGCTTAGGAGCATGCATGAATTCCACTTTTATATTTTTAAAAACTCAGTAAATATGTAGCCACATTTATTCTTCTGTTCATTTTATTCATCTCCTAGCATTTCTTTTGAAGAAATTTTCATTATTCAAACTTTGCATTTAGTTATTTAATTTCTATAGCTGCCCATCTCAGCCAATGATTCTGGGCAGCTTACAATTCAAAAAATATATTACAATTAAAACATTAAAATAAGGTGTTCTTTGGTAACCGAATAAAATTGGTCATTATTTTGCTACAATTTGTTACAATTTGATATTGACAAACTCCTTGGCATCATGAAGGATATAGGAACTTGGCTGGAAGAGTCTTCCTTCTGTATAAAAAGCATAGCTTTGCACTGCATTTTAAATCCTATTCTTTAATACCAATTGGTAATTGAAGTTTCTTGATGATGAAAGAAGGTATATCCATAGTTGTAGTTGAACTGAATCCTGACTTGAATTGCCTAGATAGTGAACATTTTTCATTACTGTGATAAAATATAGCTAAAACTATTATTACTAATTTTATTTTTGTGTTGCTCTTGATCCTCCAAAAGCATATATTGATATTTGAACTTAAGATAGAAAGCCTGTTCATTTTAACAGAAAAGCAATGAAAGGATTTTTTTTTAAAAAAAGTGGGGTGGTATAAACATTTACTTCTCATAACTATATGGTGGACGTTATAGGGAGCTCCATCCTAATATTATGTATGAATTGTTTTATTGGAAGTTAGTGTGAGTGATTAAACTTCAGATGGAGGACATATGAATTTCTTAGGCACTAAAATACTAGTATATTTATTTGATGTTTTTATTGTTTCAAACATTTTCAACTGATTTTCATTCTCTAATAATTATTTCTAAATGATACCAACAGAAAAATGGTTTTCACAAATTAATTAAATGGATTTGCCATTCACAAACTCATTTCTTGCGCTTAGTGGATGCACATAGGGACTCAATCTAAAGAGAACTGTGGGGTGCAGAATGCAGCCGCGCGGGTTGTAATGGGAGGATCCCGATACTCCCATGTTACACCTCTCCTGCGCGACTTGCATTGGCTGCCGGTTGCCCTCCGGGTGAGATTCTAGGTGCTGGTGTTAACCTATAAAACCCTTCATGGCTTAGGCCCAGGATATCTGTCGGACCACCTGCAACCAGCATCGACTTCCCATCGCCCGGTGCGTTCCCACAGAGAGGGCCTATTCAGGGTGCTGTCAGCTAGACAATGTAGGCTGGCGACCCCCAGGGGTAGAGCCTTCTCTGTGGCTGCACCCACCCTTTGGAATCAACTTCCAGTGGATCTTCAGTTGGCCCCCTACCTTTGTACCTTCCACCGAGAGCTTAAGACCTGGCTGTTTAAACCCCTAGCCAAGACTGACGGGGTTTTATTGTTTTAAATTGGTTTTTAATCTGTTTCAGTATGTTTTAATTTGTATTTATTGGGATTGTTTCATTTGATGTGAGCCGCCCTGAGTCCTTTGGAGAGAGGGCGGCATATAAATCCAATAAATAACAATAATAACAATAACAATAACAATAATAATATGAGCATGCATTTGCACATTTAGGGATATAAGAGCCAGTCTGGTTAAGGCACTAGGCTAGAACCCAGGACACTGTGAGTTCTAGTCCCACATTAGGCATGAAATCTGACTGGGTGACTCTGGACCAGTCTTAGCCCATGATGTCAGATTCAAGTGACAAGCTGATCATTCAATCCCTGTACTTGTGGGGTGAGGTGGGGGTAGGGGGGGGGGGGAAACTAGGAAGAAAAAAAATGCATACTTGGGATGTAGCTTCATTTTTCCTGAGCGTTTATCCAACACTGCTGTTAAATGATGGCTCATTTAACATTCCCAGAGGAAGCTCTTTCCAGAATTCCATCTGACTGATAGTCTACTATACAGCTAAGTGTTCAGGGGGGACATCATGACATAAGTGGAGAAGAAACCTGTTTCCAGGGTGGGGCTCGCAGGTGGGCTCTAATTTAGGAGACAGAGCCAATGCTTGGAGTCAGTGCATGCTTGGTCAGAGGACTGACCCTGCTGCCTAGAATGACTTGTCTTTAAGCAACAGGATGTGAGCCTCTCCCACCTGCTTCCCAAGGGAATAAACACAGTTTATTCCCTCCAGTTTAGCTCAAGGAAAGATGAAAACATGCTTAAAATACTCAAGTACTACCAACCTGTTTTAAAATACAGCAAACACATGCACCCATAAAACAAGCCATCTTACACGATACAGGGAAGACAACATTCACAGGCATGAAGCACAAAATTATTGAAGCCCCTGGGAAATTAAGCAGCTGGAGATTTTTCTCCCATTAACGGAGAGGAGGCATTCCCAGGACCTATTTTCTTCAAGTGACAGTTTGCCAACCTGGGAGTGGCATCAACTAGCAAGGAAGGAAGCCATGTTAACCCCTCCTCAATCAGTACCCAATCATAACAAAAGGCTACTATAGGCTGGGCAGTAACAGAAGATCAGAGGAAAGGATTAAGAATCCCAAAGGGGCAGAAAGGACCAGTCCACATTAAACACTGCAGCTCAGGGCCTTTTCCTTTCAAAGTCTTCCAAAACTATATAATGCAGATTATTCATGTGTGTACACGTCCAAACAAGGACCTTAATCTGCCCGCTGCATCTGCAGCTGTGAACCAAACTTACTTCACTATTCTCTCAGACCACTCCCTAAACTGCATGGCAGGGGGAAAAAGTGCAATCAAAACCCACAACTACCTACAAGCTTTGGCAAATGGCTCAAAGAGAACATCACTGGAAGAGGAAAACCGGGGGATACAGAAAATATCGTCATTAGCATCGGTGGCTTCTAGAAGATGCAATCACTGGCACGCCTATTAATCAGCCGCCACCCCCCACCCCTCTCTGGCGCTGACAGGAAGTGTTTACAGAAAGCACAGTCACAATATAGCTGGGAACAGAGACGGGTAAGCAGGTGGTGGGTCAACCCTTCCGTTCCCGAGCCCCCAAAACCCACCCGATTCTCCAGGGCAGCAAAAATTCCCAAGCTCTAGAAAAACGAGGAGCCGGTGAAGTTCCTAGCGTCAAGATATGCCGGTACACAGCCTAATATTAGCGTCTGTGAGGCGGCGGCGGCTGCTAGACCGGGAAATCGCGGGGAGGGGAGGGGGGAGACCGGAGAGCGTGTTGTCACACACCATCCTTGGACACGCCTCACCCCTTTGCACAGCGTTCCACCCAGGGCTTTCTTTTAAGCCGTAGAGCCGTCCCTGCGTGGAATTGCACTTTAGCCTTTGGATTTCACAAGTGGACGATTAACAAGGAGAAGCCCGAAGCTTCAGAATGAAACCCACCCGCCTGGCAGCATCCCAAGGCACCCTTTCAGCCTCACGGCCATCTCCCTTAACGTCCCTCGACTGACAATCGGACACACCCCATAATAGCTTGCCTTCTCCACACGAGGCTGTTCCCCCTGACAGACGCAATCGCCGTGCCTTCCCTTCTTGTACGCCGACGACCGCCTCCCACGTTGCTTTTGGCCGAAGGAAGCGCCACCTCCCCAACCGATAACCCTCCGAGTCTCTCCTACTTAGAAACGAGGGTGGCGAGGAGGATGCTGATATAACCTGGGGAAGGGGAAGGGGAGGGGGAGGCTGGCCTTTACACCCCCACTTCGGAGATTCGGGTTACAACCGAAGGGACTTCAGCCAAGATCCAGGGAAAGAGATGTTCCACAACGAGCAACCCGCCTTGTTCCTCCCCCATTTTGGCTCATAAAAGCCAAGCGCTGCCACTAACAGCTCGGTGTACACGGTTGCCCTGGGGCGCGCCGTGTGAACCACTGCAGGACCTCTGGTTATTACAGCCCGCACCTTCAATATTCCCAAACGGCTGAAAGCTGAAGCGGAGAACGCCCACAGATCCGCAGGCGCTTCCTGGCCGCCTTCCCGAGGGCAGCTAAGGCGTTACTTACACAGGTGAGCCGAATCAACCTTCAAGGCGAACGTGCTTCTAAGCCCAAAAACACCATTTAAGAATTGGAGGAGAAAGCTCTACTTACTACTTTATAGCCTGCGAGGTTTTCCTTGCAAACCAGAAAAGCAAAGCTGCCTTTTTCCTAGAGGGTTTATAAAAAATAAAATAAAAAAAAAACTGGAAGCGTGCGAGGAAATGCAAAGTTTGCGTGGTGCCTGGAAAGAGAAAAGCGCCTTCGCTGAGTCTCCGCGTCCCCCTCCGCAGAAAGACCGGCTGCTCTCTTAGTCAAGGCTCCGTCGGTCCGATGCAGCGGCGAACTTTCCACCTAGGCGGCGGAGGAGCCCCGTGTTTGCAACGCCCTCCCCGCATTGGCACCCAACACTGAGGCACCCGCTCCGCCCGGGTGCTGCCGTGACGGCGGCTTGGACAATGTGTGCGCGCAAAGCCAGCCCCAGGCAGCGGGCGGCACACGCCCAAACGCCGCTCGCCGCCCACTCGTCGCTCTCAACCTCCCGGAGCAGCTGATAGGCGCTCCCGCTCAACCTTCAGGCTCCAGGCCGCGGCTCCCCCACTCCTCCGACCTCGTGGTCGGCTACGAGACACGTCAATCACTCCCAGAGCAACCTTCTCCCTTGGCCCCGCCCGCTGCTGTGTTGCTGCCGCGGCTCCGGCCTGGGCTTTCGGAGAGCGGCGAGGGGCCGGAGGAGGAGGAAGAGGGAGGGAGGAAATGGGTGTAGCGTGCTGGGAGAAGGGAATCGCCTCTCGCGTGGCTTATTTTTAGAGTCTGCTGCTTCCTCCAGGCAAATAAAGCCTCCTCCTCCTCCTCTGCCGGGATGGGGAGATGCGCGCCCTCCCTTCCTCCCGAGGTAAATATTCCATCCAGGTTTAGTCCTCTTGTGAGCGAGGCCTCCCTCAGCAGCACTCCCCTCCCCATTTCCTTCCTCTTTTTTTAGGACCCCTTTTTGTGCGTAGCTTGGCTGTGCCGCTGCGTCCTGCCGCTGCTGCTCCTACTGTTGGAGCCTCTTTCTCTCTTATCCTTTCCCTGCCTGCACAGAGAAATGCAGGCTGTGAAGTCGGTAGGACGTGGGGAATCCGCGCTAGCCCGGTTGGAAAAGGCGGAAGGGAGGATGAATAGGAAAGCGCACAAAGGAATGGCAGCTTTCCCCAACCTGGCGCTCTCCAGAACTGAAGTACAAATCCCATTATCCCCTCCTACGGTTGTGTGAGCCGCATTATCCTGGGCAGGCAACTAGAGTGCCGGTAGCCATGGTAGAAGATTGTAAATTTGCAGCCTCCTTACTCGCGGGTTCTATTAATTAGATTAGTAAGAAAACATTGCAAACAATGGTTCTTAAAAAGTTCAACGTTCTTCAAAGTGAGGGACGTTGTTACATTTATAAACTTTTGGCTTTGAAGATTGACTTGGAATTAAATGGCCAGTGTGGGATCAAATATATAACTGTAGAATTCGGGTTATTAGGGTAAATTTTTTGGGGAAGATTTTTTTTGTTATTTTGATTTAAGCTATTATTTTAAAATGGTATATACTGTGCATAACCTGAAGTAAAGTGTAAATTATCTGCTTTGCAGACTTTATCCAGACTGTACAATATAAGTGAAGAGAAACAAACTTCCTGCTGTGAAATCAAATACTGTAAAAACATTGCAAAGAATCAAACAAGATCAAAGTACAATAGCTATAAATAGAATGCTCCTTTAAATCCAACCTTTAAGTTTTTATTATATAAAATATGAGTGCTTAGCGTGATATGCCCAAATTTCTATAAAAATGTATATTTAGTATATTTTTATATAACTGTACTCTACATTGACTTGTGTACAGTAGAAACAATGTAGTCATAAAATATCAAAAAAAGCAAATATAGCAATATATTAACACCATCAATCCCTTCAATATTGTTATGTGATATAGCAGGGTTCCCAATGATTGATCTTAACTCTGAACAGCTTTATTTTGATGGCTTTCCTGCAATTCAGAAGCAATGCTGCCGTCCAGTTTTCTGGTAGGAGCCTTTTCAATAACAACAACAACAACAACAACAACAACTTTATTGTCATTGTACAGGTATACACAGTATACCCATACAACGAAATTCACTTAACACCCAAAGACCAGGCCCAACACACATAACAATCCCCGAACACCCCCCCCACTCACCACAAATTCCCCACCCCTAAACCACCCAAACATCCACACAACAGACCAAGTAATGCTGTCCAACAGCTCACTGATGGTGGCTCTTTAGTTCATTGTTGAGTGCAATTATAGCTAAAAATGTGTGGTCCAAGTTTTAATTGTTCTGTATCTTCTGCCAGAAGACAACAGTCCAAAAAGATTGTAAGCAGGATGGGAAGAGTCTCTGAAAATGTAATACAACTTCCTCAAACAGCGAGATTTGAAGATGTCATCCAGGACTGGTAGCTAGAGCCCAATAATAAGATAATAAGGAAGATGTATTACAGAAAAACCTACATTACTTGCTCTCTCCTAAATGTCTCATGTAGAAGGAACCCTTAGTATTCTTCCCAGGTAGTCCAAACAGGGTGGGTAGGATCCATTGGAAGCAGATGGTCCTGTGGGTATTTAGGAGCCAAACAATGTAGAGCTTTAGGTCAAACCCACCACTTTGAATGGTATCTGGTATTCCATTGGTTTGCAATGCAGAACCCTGAACATTGATATTATGTATAAGTAATGGTATCCATCCACAAGTAAGCTACTGCATCTGGAGCCAATTCATCTTTTGAGTACCCTTCAAAAATAGGTCATTTTGTGTATTGGTATATTGCAATAATTGAAAGATAACAAATGTCAGTCAAGATTTCCAGGACTCCAGGAAAGTCCATAGCCAGCACACCACGCAATTCTGGGCCAGGCCCCTCTAACAACAGCCTCCAACTGTCTTATCTAGCAATGAGTCTAGAAGGACTCCTTCATTGAGAGTGCTATCCCATCCAAAGTCACCATTGGAGTAAACTGAGATCCAGATGGCTAGGAGTAATAGCTCAGTCTTGCTGAGATTCAGCCTCAGTTTCTTTCTCTCCATAAAGATATTTACAGTCTCCAGGTTAGAATTCCCAATGCATGTCTGGACTGGGATGGAGATGCAGCTCTGGGGTTCTGATTATACCATCACAAACTAATAGATGACTTCTCCCATCAGCTTCTATATTCATTAGCAGCAGAGAAGAACCTTGTGCCATCCCATTTTGGAGCAATCAATGAGTTAATTCTTCTCCTCCATACCTAGAGACTGAATCTGCCCATTCAGGAAGGAGCAAAACCACTGCAACGCAGTGCCCAGACTCCCAATCTTAGGAACTAAGACCAAATTTCAACCAAAAGTTTACTGGGTGGGGTCTTAAACCATAATGTAGTTTGTTTGATTTGGGCAGTACTGCTTAGTCTGTTCTGCACACCTAGCCATTTATAGTTTACTCAATAAGTTATGGTTTAAAATAGCATGTAAGCAAAGTCATTCAGAGTTTAGTGGCAAGAGATGCTATACTATATTCGGTGAGCAACATTCAGAGGGTGTTCTTTTACGTACACCATCTTGTTGCTCTCTAGTCTAACCCTGTCCTAACTATCTTTTGAGCAATCAGGCTGTCATATAGAAACTCTCCAGTGCCGTCTGAGCATGAAGTAAGCACATTCTAAGAGCTCTAGTATTATATTACCTGACAGAAAGGAAAATGATCAGGACAGAAACAAAAAACAAGCTGCCCCAAAGCTGGCCTTTGGCTGATTTGCAGGCATCACAGCAGCCCTGAGAAGGAGGAATAGATTAAAGAAAAACGTTCCAGCTGATCTCATATTGCTAGGGCTTAAGCAGCATGCATATTTCAGAGCAGCAATCTCAAGCCACTCACTCTTAATGGGCCATAAGTGCACATATAGAAATCTAGTTGTTGTTTTTTCTTTAAAAAGTCAGAACTGTAGAACAATAGCTATAGCTTTCATCATCCTGCTGTAAACCATGCCTGCTAAGTCAGTGTATGTGTTTCCCCAGCATGCTAAACGACAAATAAGCAAAACGTGATGAATTAACACTATGTTTGAACCATAGTGCCCATTAAAGAAGCAGAATTTCTAGCTGAAAGAGCACTTGGTTATAGGCTAACAGCAAAGATCTTCACATGAAGAAATTTGTCAGTAAAACTTTTTTGGCAATTCTTTACAAGTTGTTTTAAGTAGTTTAAAACTGAGTTATTTCTGGAATCAAACTTGATCATTTTGGGATCTGTGTTTTAGTGAAAAGTAAGTGCTTCCTTTTACCACCTAAGAATATGACACAAGCACTTTGCTATAGCAACCCGGCCCATGAAATAGAATAATGTTGATCATAAGATATTGGTTGCTATGGTGAGTAAAACTGAGATTGGTGGCTTTGCATCATTTAGAAGACGGGTTCTTGTCAATAAGAGCCTTTACAAGGATATACCTGAGATAAGGGTCAAGCTAAAAGTCCCATCACTAGTAAAAATTAAGTACATAAAGTTATGTATTATACAAAATTAATCACATTCAGATGAATGATTCATATTCTGTCTCCCATAAAGAACTGAAACTGAACTGGTACTTATTTATTCTTCCCTCAACTGATAAAACATTCATTGCACCTACCAAATATGCATTAGACTTGATAAATCTATTTATTTTGCCTTTTGGTGACCAAGAAAGAAAGAGGAACCACACTGTATATCTACTGGAATACATTCGGTTCTATGTGTAATATTTCTGATATTCAGGTTTAACTTCTTTTGAAGCTTTTTGTTGTCTACTTTATCCTTCACATGACTTAAATCCTTAATATCTAGAACAGGTTTTGCATGTAGCCACTTGCAAAGAATTAAGCACTTCATATTACACATTTGCTGTGAAAAATATGAACCATGTTTTGAGATTTTGATTATCCAGGTTCCTGTACATGACAATGACTTTTTCAATTCAGCTGATGATCAGATCACTGCCTTTAATAAAAACATGTGTTAAGATGCTAATTTGATGATGATGATGTGGCCCTGTGATTTATCAACAATTGTTACTATCTTTTTAAAGAACAGATCATTGTATATAGTTTTCCAGCAATAAATTGTTGAATCATCCTTACTGGCAGAAAGGATTGCGGAGCAGTTTATGGCAATCCAAGGACAATTAACTGAATTATGCCACTACTGAATAAAGAAACAAGACAGTTTGATTTAAATGTAACCAGACAAAAATGTATGATGTTTCTGACTTGGTATCCACATATACTGGAATGAAATTACGAGTTTCACATAGTATATGAAATAAATATTGTACCTGCTCCTGTGATGATATGTGGGAAAGACCTTGGGAGATTGGGATGCTGCCAAGGGAACAGTCAGATAAGTGACAGTAAAATCCATTGCTGAATAGCGGGTGAGGGTGGGCAAGAGTCTCAGAAGAGACCCTCGCTGGTTTCTTAGCTATAACGATATTGAGGAGGGGGGTTGTACTTTTAGATTCTGTTAATGTAGCTTTACACGTGGAATTAGCTCATCTGGTCAATTTTCCTCACTGGCCTACCATTTCTGAAAAGTTCAGATAATCAAAGGCTAGTTGATGGAATATGGAAATTAACAAGATGCAGAAACTTCCATGGAAGAAATGGCAAACTGAAGAAAGTGACAGAAGGGAAAGCAAGCGAGTAGACCAGCTCTTTGTAATTCCTCTCTAGACAAGGAAAGAATTTCAGACCTCTAAAAAGTGCTCCAGACAGTTGCTCCAAGTGAGGAAACCACAAGATCTGTGTGTTTAAAATTCTGGGAGACAAGGGAATAAACCTCTTGCTGAAACTGCAGCTGACACCTTCAGAAAGGACACTAGGTTTGCATATTTGCTTTTCTGTTTACTTCTGGATATTGCTTGTTAATTCATTTTCAGCTATTAGGAACCTTTGCATCAATACGTTGTACAGCACCAGGTAAGTTCTACTCCTGCCTTAGTCATGAAAGCCAGTTGTGTGGCCTTGAGCCCAGTTCCCCTCTCTCAGCCCAACTCGCCTCACAGATTTATTGCTGTGGGAAAATAGGACAAAGGAATATGAGATACGCTTGCAGCCTTGAGTTAATTATAAAAATAATAAAGATGGAGTAAATTTTTTTTAAAAATTTCAAATTCAACTTAAAACATTTCCTTTGGAATAAAAAGCAAAAGGGTGATTAGAACTTAGATTTTGGAAACTTACAAACTAAGGGTCCACATGGATTTGATTTTAAAATTAATTATACTTCCTGTGAGCACATGCTTTTGTTTTGAATTCTCTTTAAGATAGGATGGGACTTTTAAGGTTGTATATTACAGAAACAAGATCTTCAAAGGTTCGATATTACAGGGAAGAAGAAGGACCTAAGGATTGCAATTAATGAACACTTAAACTTGACTTTTTAATACAGAATGGAGCAAAATATTTTTGATATTATTTGAAGGGACTAAAGGTTAAGATTGTTAGGCAAAAAAGAAAAAATAGAAAATTGATTTATTTGATCAAAGCTAAAATAGATACATTATTATCTCTGATAAACTTTAGTGGACTTTTCAGGACAATGTGGTTTTAAGAATTTGTTTATAGATACAGTAAGAGATGAGATATGGGAAGAAATTACAAAAGTAATTATACTTGTGATGAAGGGGAAAGTAATTTGTGTGTGTATTGTATGTATATTTTCTTTTTCTGTTTTTCTATTTTCTGCACTTTCTATTTTTTAAATTCCTTTCTTTTTTGTTTGTATTAGTTTTTATCTTTTTAATTCTGATTTTTAATAAAATTACTATTAAAAAGAAATTAATAGGTGCCATATAACAATATAATCTGGGTTTTGAAGAGAACTTTAGGTGCTGGTCAAATATTTATCATTTCTCATCTTTCCCAGCCTGAAGAATTTTCTTTAAGGCATGCAGAATGTATTATTATCAGTGGTCCTTATTAGATGGACATTTCAAACTTCCCTTATTTGAAACAAATTTGCCCTTATGATTTGGAGATTGAAACCATTGCTCATGTATCTTTCTATTGCAAGTTCTACCAAGATATAAGGAATTACCTTAAAACGTTAGCATTATCAGTACTATAATTAAATTTTTTGTTGGTTTACTTAAAACATGCCATGAAATAGTGCATCCTTGATTATACACACAGAGAGATACACAACACAGAAATACACACACTCACATGGATCATAGTTATAAAAGGTATAAGTACAAGTAGGTATATAGCCACATTTTAGCAGCATTTATTTTTCTTGGACTGATGCATCTTCTATAGTCCTATAATTTTACCTTAACATAATAGAAAAATTGTCTGATCATAAATGTTTTGTTACATTGATCACATTAAGTCAACATCTATCAAAGGATCAATCCTCAGTCTAGAATTAAATAAAGTCTGAATATAAGAGTACATTAGTTTTATCCAAAGAAGTGTGTCTATGGTATATTTATTTACAGCATTAGAAGGCATCAAAGATATTTTGGTAGAAAATTCAAATGACAAGAGATCCATTTTATAGCCTTCCCTATTTGACATTTTCTTGGGGCATTGGTAAGATAATTATTTTTAGTGCTATTTTTAGATTCAAGAAGCCTACCTGTTTTTGAAAAGGCAGTTTTATCTGCTAATCAAAAATGGCTCAATATATTTTTCTATATCATAGGCTTTATATTTTGTAAAGGTAGAAGATCATTTAAAATCCCCCCCTAAGGTACATTTAGAACTCTATATGACATATTTAGTTTCCCCCATTTTTGTTTCATTTGTTTTATTCTTGTTATATTGAGTAATTACATTTTTGTAGTTTTCATTTATTTTCCTTTTTTTTTGCATTTTGTAATTTTTTGTAAAACTTGTTAAGGTAAATAAAGAAATTGTATTTTTAAAGAGGGTGGCAAATCAACTTATGCCAAGTATAGAAAGGCTGATCCATTAAACCATTCCCACTCCTTTCCATAAAGATGATGCTGGAAGTTTTTTCCAGTAGGATGTTCTATTGGCCAAATCTTTCTTTCCTTCCTAAGGATGGCCAAAACTTGCCAATGGCAGCCTTCTCATTTTGCTTTGTGATAAAATATCTGAAAAAAATACTGAATTATTGTTATTTACATAATACTTTAGTAGACACCTAAAAAGGATATAGGAAGTAATGATTGGTCAATGATCATAAATAAAAATAATGCTATTTAAAATACTGCTAGATCTCAAGAATTTGATTTAGAATCAGGAGTGTTTCTAAATATGTTTCTACCAGTATAAGGAATAAGACTCCATCATCAATCTTTGAAGTTTAGTAGCAAACTAATTCTCTGAGTAGATATTTAGGTAGCCAAAATAGCAGCATGTACACACAAAAAGTAACAATAGATTTTTTTTATGACCAACCCAGGGCTGGCAAAAAGTGAAAATAAATCCAAAGATAGCTACAGAATATGAAGCATTGAAAGTGTGAGGCTATCTCATTATCTTACTATTTTCAAGTAATCAAGTAGGTATTTAATGTCTTGCAAAACTGATCCAGCACTCCAACTGCTGAGCATAAATTTTTTTTGTCCTTTGTTGCATCTCAGCAGGGAATATGTTCCACATCATACAACTGCATTGCCTGCAGATCTACAAGCTTTGGCATCTCCCTTTTGTACTACCCAATGACAATAATTCTGAGCATAAATGACTCCTTTGGGAAATTGTGCCAGCAAGTTACAGCTGTGTCTTTGATAGCTGCAAGAAAGAGTGAGTGAGAGAAGAAAGAAAATTTCAACGTTGTGTTTATAAACATTCTGAAAGAGTCGTACAACATACATCCCAGAAGACTCCACTATAGCTTGGAAACAATTCTGACGGATGAATGGATAGATGGACAGACAGAATAGTATGTAAGAATGTGTAGATGTAGACCTGTGTATCTAAGGTCTATTGCACATGTAAATTTCTCTCAATGCCTTTTAAAAAATCAAATTTCAGAAAATTGTGATGAAAACTGAAAATGGTCTTCTCCTCCAGCTGTTTACCTCTAAAGTCTCCCTCAGATGTTTTCCCTTCCAATATTTCATGAAGTGGAAAAAGAAAATTTGAACAAAAAAAACCTGCCAGCCAACTCCTCTTGTTTTCCCTCACTCCTGCAGTGTAATGCAAAAATAATGAGAATTACCCAGCGTTTAATATGAAGCTTTTAAAACAATTACATTGCTCTTTTGTTGTAATAAAGCAATAAAATACTATGGCCAGAGATGCAGACTAGGAGGGATGTGTGTGATATGGGCCGGGCGAGCTGCTTTTATTAAATATGCTTTCAACTGGGGAAAAGGATAAAAGGCGAGACGACGACTCTCCCATCAGACTGACTTTCGGAACAAATGCATAAACCGAGATGTTCTTTGGAGACCATTGCAACTACCTCCAACCCCTTGCTTATTTTAAGCCGGTATTGCTTATAAATTAGAACACGTGTTAGGCGGCCTTTACAGGCAACCAGGAAGACTCCACAAAGAAGGCGGGAAACCGACCGGCCGACTGACACACAGTTCAGCTCCCTCGCGCTTAAGACTCTCGCCTTTCAGCGGACAACGCTTTGCTCTCGGCGATTGGTGCCTCCCGTAAAACTTGAGGGGCCGCCCCTGGCGCAGAGGCTGGCACTTGTCGCAGAGGTACGCCACGCCCATCTTCCCGCAGGCTGGCGATTGGTTTCGAGTGTTCCGGGCTCATGACTATGTAGCAAGTGTATTCAAATCAGGCGGTTGCCAAGGTAACTTGAGGCCTTGCGTACACACGCTAATCCTTGGAAGAGGCCTGGGAGGGCCGAAAGGACCAAGGAGTCCCCAGGCGTGACTCGATGAGGGGTTCATTTTCCCTTGTTCTTTTGGTGGTGTCTTTTTTCTTCTGCCGGCAGTTGGAAGAAATTAGAAGCAGGTAGGAAAGGGATTGTCAATCTTTTTTTTTTTTAAATTGACTAAGGTTTTTTTTCCCTCTTGCTCTTTTTGCCGCTTTTTCAATTGATGGGGAAGCACATTCTATAGCCTTCTGTTTTTAAGTCGCCTTGCAGCGGGATGGGCGACAAACAAATTTAATAAATAAACTTCTCGTTATTACTTGGATGTTACTCTACGATGCGCTTTGACTTAGGAAACAATGAATGCCATGGTCAAGTAGCCACCGGTAGTTCCCTTGACTTAAAACTCAAAGCCCAAAAAGGTTTATTCAAGAATAACCCTTTTAGGAATAACTACTAAAAAGGGGGGAATTATTTTTGAGCCACCATGAGCAGAATTCTACTGCAATTCCAGTCCTCACTTAAAAGTCAGCACTATTGCAATGGGATGGACTGCATTTTAAATCAATATGGATATAGGATGGATGTATATGGTACTTCAAAGCATGGAAGTTACATTCTTTTCAGTAATCTCTACCCTGAACATAAAATATTTACCTAAAGTGAACTGCACAAATAATAGATAAAACTGATAGTATATAGCATATTAGCTAGCACTTACTGACTGTTCTATTAGCTATCATATATTTAACAAATATGCAGATATGTTTTCTTTAGTAGAAAGTAGAAATTTCCACTGGAAATTATAAATAGAATTCTATATCTACAATAAATCTATAAAGTATCTAGGCCTATGTAAAATATACTGCAACAAAATTTTGAATCTCCATTAAGTAATTGTTTTCAATTTTCCCTTTACTTACCACAGGAGAACGTCAGTGCTATTTCAAGAAGATAAATAGAAGACAAATAGCTCAAATTTGTATACTGCAAGTGGAGTTGCTGTTGGAAACAGACATGGTGGATGGCATGACAAGTAAATAGTGATACAATAACAATTTTAAAGATACAAAAATGTAGCATAAAAATGTATAGAATACCTTTGTGAGGGTACCTGGAGGAAGGCCTCCAAAGAAGGCCAAATGCCTAGGTAGTCTGTATGGAATTTTTCATGTTTGATAGCCATTGTCTGACTTGTTTAGTATTTTGACAAAGGAATCAATGCAATGACAAACACTAGTGGTGATAGTGAGCCTCCTTGAAAGATTCCTCTCTTGATATAAACCTTTCCCAGTCTATCACCATTGACCAGCAACTGCATCTTCTATTGTGCCAATGATCTTTGCACAAAACTTCTGGTGTTTCTACTGATTTCTGTTATTTCTAGACATTTTATTATCATGTGGGAGGGAGTTGAATGCCTTTTTATAATCAATCTAAGCTACCTTCAAGTTGGTCTTCCGTCTCTTGCAGTTTTCCAAAATTATCTTGTCAATTAGGAGCTGATTTTTTGTTTATTTTGTTCCTATGCTATTGAGCAGTTTCCTTTTCTGTTCAGGTGAAAAGAGCTTGTTTTCAACTAGATGCTCTTAGACTGCATCAGCTACCACACCAGTTAGCAATTTGAAAGTTGTAGGTAAGCATATAATTGGTACATAGTTGCCTGGTGCTGCCCTTTTTTTTGAATCTTTTATTAGGTTTTACCAGATGTTACCAGATGTTAATCAGTTTTAAATTTTACCTCCCTGCAGTACATTGTTAAATTACTATGCACTGGCATAGACCAGTTAGATGTTTTAACCAAAAAACATGCAGTCCATCTTCATCTCATCCTGACCAATCCAGGGGGTTGGACTAGATGACCTACAAGGTCCCTTCCAACTGTTAATCTGTTATCTGTTGATTTTCCTTGCCCCGTTTACCATTTCTGCTGTTATTATTAGTCCTTTCATTTCAGCTTTTTAAATTCTTATTTATTTCCTTTAGTTAAGCTGCATTTTTGTTATATTTTTTGTGTTATCTCATAGCTCTGTGCATAATTTTACTGTTTCTTCTTTGTCAGGTGTTGACTGGTTCACTGCAGTCTCTCCATTGATGGATTGGTAGAAATAATTCTGGTTCAACTAAAATAGGAAATTCTGCCTATAGTATGCTATTCAGGCTTTTTATCTGATTTTCTTGGCTACAGCTCTTATTTGTTGCTTTGTTATTTCCAGTGCTTCCCTAATCTTGCCTGTTTCCTATTTATTGCTTGGGTATTATTTGGTCTTTTCTTCAGTTTCTTTTCATTCA
This sequence comes from Ptyas mucosa, assembly GCA_012654045.1. Taxonomy (NCBI): domain Eukaryota; kingdom Metazoa; phylum Chordata; class Lepidosauria; order Squamata; family Colubridae; genus Ptyas; species Ptyas mucosa. The sequence goes on along the minus strand of WNWU01014416.1, from coordinate 7,655 downwards.
TTTGTTTTAGTTTGTATCTAATCTTAGCTTGCGGATCTTATTTTTCAGCCTGATTTTTCATTCTGATGGTGCACTATTTGGCTATTTTTCTCCTTTGTTGAATTTGCATCCCAGGTATTCAGTATAACTGCAGATATGCTCTACATTAGTTGGTTTCTTGTAGTGAGCTGGTGTTTATATTTGATATTACAATATTGGCATCATTTAATATTTGTACTAGCTGTTTCTTTGGAACAAGATGAAATTCAGGTAACTTTATTCTGTTGTCCTTGTGCTTTTTCTAAATGATCAGTTATTCTTTGTTTTAGTTCCTTTTCTTTTTTTAGTTAGAGGGCTTGGCTCTTTCTGAGGAGAAGGCAGAGAAGAGAGTTCTTGGTTTGGGAATGAAAATGATTCAGTAGTGATTCTGGCTTCTTCTACTGCTGATTCCCCCAGCTTGCCTTTACATTCTGAGTACTTCAAGCGAGAGTTCCGTGGTGTTGTTTTAGGGTTTGTTTGTTTTTTGCCTTGGGTAGATCTTTGCAGTACTTCCAATTCTGCTTCTGTAAATACTTTATTTCATATTATAAAACCAGTATTGATCTTATAAGATCTGATCTGTTATTTCTGATTCTGGATGCTGTACTTTCCAGAACTGGAGTGTTCTTTTCAGATACCTTCTTTTTATTGACCTTTGGCTGGCTGGATTGTGGCCTGTTTAGTAATAACAGATAATTGTCTTTTTTGTTTTCAATCTTTGTACACTTCGATGGGTAAACAATTTTAATTCTAGTAGTTTTGCAACTACTGGCCTTAGTTGCTCAGCCAACAAGCCTGAGTCCTGTAGCCCATTTACTACCAAATGTTCAGGAATTCCAGCCCCTAGCATGGTCCTTGTTGACCTGGGCAATGATCAATGCAGTATGGTAGATTATGTCTCACCATATTGTTTATTGGAGAGACACTCTTCGTCTGACTCCTTTGATGAGACCTGCCCTGTATAATTAAACCTCTGGCATTGTTCTTATCTTCCTCAGAAAACACAAGCCCAATAACCACATCAAGGTACCTCTTCACTGGAGGGTTATTAATTATTATTTGAATATTATTTTTATAAATATTATTTAAACATTTTAAATGTATTTCATTTTCTAAATTACTGGGTGGCACTCTCCCTCCAACTTTATTTATTTTTATTTATTATGCAGTTTTATGCATAGTTATTTAATGTGTGATTTATTGTTTTCAGTAGGGCTTATTTCTAGGGACATGGATATATCATCACAGATGCAAAGTCCAATAAGAAAGTAGTGACTATTACTACTTTATCTCAATAGATCAATGAATATGCAGTGGTTTGAAAGTTTGGTCCATCTGATTCCATTGTATGGTTTTTCTTTATTTTTTTCCCCTTTACTTAATAATTCTGCATAAAGACAAAAATATAAAATCCAGAGAATATAGTGTAACCATCCAATTTGACCTGTCTGTGGTCTTCAGTAATTAAAAACAAATATGAACATTATTTGAAATGTGTTCCCTAGCTTATTTGGCAAGAATTCCTTGACACAATTAAGAATACAGCAGATACCGCCAGCTGTTCATGATGGTTGGTACAGAAGGTTTTGTATGACCTTTGCATGCACTCTTGTTCTAAGGGAGTTGTGAGGATTTTTTTTTCTTTTGCTATTTTCTCTTTAGCAACCTGTGTAAAATATTTAGCTCCGATCCTAGAAGAAAAGAGAGGATTGATCTGCCTCCTAGAAAATTTATTTTGTGCTTGCCTTTAATAATAAGAATCTCCTTACAGAAACCAAGATTGGCCTAGGCAGCTGCTGAAAGCCATGACAAATTGGGTTGATGCAAATAGCCATGTACAGTATTACCTTTTTTGTATACCAGATTGGATCTGCATTGTTTATCATTTGTTGTTTTTATCTCTCCGATCTTCGTAAAATACAGCTTTCTGCACTAAGAGGTGGAGAAAGACTCAGGGATGAACATATACTCTTTTCACCATGCAACCTTTCTAGAGTGATAATTGTTCTTTTCCATTTGTCTCAAAATTAGGGACCTAGCTGAAGATATAGTTCCCCCTTTTATCTGAAAGAAAAAGACCATAATCAAAGATTATTGATTATCTGAAGTCAATTGGTACATTTAATTGACAAATAAGTACTGCTTTAAAATAGCTTTTTATATGAAGGTACATTTAATGAAAACTCAATACTATAATTAAAGTTTTTAAACTGACCTTTTCATTATTATTCATAAACAAATATTATGTTATTGTCCAGGAAGTAAAATGAATTGTTTACTGATGTTTACAATGATAGCTATATCTCTGTGCTCTTAGCTTTTAGTTTATCTACAACCAAGTCTTATATAACAAGATCAGGTTTTATGTGATGTAAGCTAATACATGAATACTGTAGGCAAGAACGATTTTTCCATTAGGAACTAATTGACATAGTTTCTTGATTTATTATTGAATAATAAATCTTGTTTTCTGAAAGATAGGGTATTTTTACAAACTAAAGCTAAAATGGTATTCATAGTTCTTAAGTACATTCAGAAGAATGCGCTATAGATTCTGCTTCAAACTAACTTCTCTAATCTACAAATATTATGTCTGCATTCCATACTTATATTTGATCACATTTTCAATTGGTAGAATCTCAGTATGTTTGATAGTATATCCCTTGTAAAGCTCTGTCTTGATTGTTCAAGCATTCAGCACTTGCAAGTTAATCTTAACAATATTTCTATATGGAATTATTTTTGAGGACAGCCTGAAAAGTCCCATTGATTTGAAATGCTGTGATACAGTAATGTTTATATCTTGGGCTTTGTCACTTTTGGCTGGCCGGATTGTGACTGTTGAGAACAAGATATTGGCACATTGAATGGCACCTTAATAATGGAATCGTCTTCCAAGACAGGAGAGCAAAGCTCCATTCGCCTACTTTTAAGTGGGCACAAGATTAATTATTTTTGTTGTCAACTTTTACCCTGAAATATTTGTATCACTGGTCTGCTTTTGCATCCTTGTCTTTGGAAAAATGGGACATAATAGTTTAAATAAAAAATAATTATAAAACAAATAAAACAGATGTTTCTGGGTCAGAAATAAGAGTTTAGAAGCAAAAATTTAAAATTTGAATATCTCAACCATTTTCAAAACTTTGCAGAAAAAAATATTGAATATTCATCCATCTTCAGTGATTGGCACTTTGTACCAATGCTGTATTGTGTAAGTTTACAGTTCAAGTAATTCTATTAAAAAGAGTTGTACATTATTGCCACTACATTGCTACATTGTAGGATTTTGCTGTTCTGTAATAGAAATATACTTGTTATCAAGAAGATTGGATTACCAGGCATCCTACTTTTTAATTTGTTTCCAAGTTTTGTAATTGTGTTGTTCCTCTAAATGTTGGAAAGGAGCTACTGGGCGTAGTACTTAATACAGCTGTTATGTATTAGTGAATACTAGCTTGGATTGTCTTTCAGTTCACTACTGTAGAAACTTCGTAATACAACACGTTTTATTTTTGTTGTATAAATATGGAACTAGCTATTCTGTTTAATGTAGGTCTAAACAAAAATCAGATAATTGAACAATGTTGGGAAACAAAAATCAGAATATAGCTTCAAATATTAAACCATCAATCCTCAAAATGTATAAATAACTTCCCAAACATATTTTAGATGAGGATTTTGTAGTAGAAATGTTTGGTTTGTTTTTTGGATTTCTACCCCCCCCCCCACCTCCCCACCCATATTCAACCAGCTCTATTATACTGAAGTGTTGGATAAAGCAGTTTATTTTACACAAGGTGATTCACTGTTTCGGCATTGTTATCTGTATATTCATGAGAATTATAAATTCTAATAGAAAAGAATATATGTAGTTTAGGATTGAACTTCTTGGTGCACTGATGATGTTACCTAGTTGGGTAATTAAATACCTTCAAGCAAACAACCAAGTTCAGAGAACAGCATGGATTCAACAAAAATATATATTGTATTTTTCCCTTCTCATTGCATAACACTAAAATGTTTTCTCAATCTAAGTACCTCGTGGTTATTCTACCTATCATAAATGAGAATCACACATTGCACAATTGATCATTTCTTTGTTCATTATATAAGATGTCATAAACCTCATCTAAGATGCAGCCTAAAAAGGGGTTTAATAGATCATCTATCATTTCTGCAGTTTCTGTTGACCAAGATAGAAAGATAAAGCTTTTTTTTTTAGCTTAATAGAATTTTGTTCATTAGAATTCCTCCTCTCCTCCACCAGAATATTTTTTCCACATCACCCAGAGAACTCTGATATACAAGCATTCAGAAACCTCCACCCCAATTGTAGTTGGAGGGCAGTGTTAGAGAATCAGAACAGTATAGTTACTCTTTGAAGTAGATGAAAGCTTGAGTAGTATATTATTTCCTCTGTTCGATGCAACAGAAAATTCTTACAAATTTGGTTTGTTTTGATGATTGTTACAGTATTTTATTTAAAGTCATGACCATTGATTTTATGAATAACATATAATTTGTTAAGAGTATGATTTGCCCAGTATCATTGAAACTTGGGTAGCACATAACTTTAATTGTTAATAATAAATTTGTCAATTCAGAGTTTAAATATAATTAGAATCAAATTAATTTTGTTTCCATGTTTAAATATCAGATATACTTTCCCTAATTTGAAGTCTGGTTGTATCAATGTGGATATATGACATTTGTTTAAATTAACTCTTTGGCTACTCTTAGCATAGTTCAGAAAGTGAGAGTTGTACTAATGTAGGATGCCAGCTGAACTGTATTAACCAGGTCTGACTTGCTTAGCTTTTTTTCAAGTTCTGCTAAGACCAACTAGATGCTGCCACCTGCTGTGAGCTATACATGAATATCAATATATAATAGCTATAGTATCCAGCACATAGTTTGTTTTATAATAATTCATACAGTGTGCATTTCTATAACGACTTATTTTCCTATCTTATTACCATTAATCCTTATCACTATCAAAACCTACTGGATTTTGAGCCAAAACAAACAAAATTAATAGTGTTTTGATTATTTCCAAACTTCTATAGTGTCATCAAATTTAAATATGCAAGATTCATTTGGAGTCAAATAACTTAGGGATATAAAATTTCTAAAAATGAACCTTAGAAGAAAAATCTTGTTTGTGTGTTATTTTTGTCTTGTTTTAAAATGGATATTTTTGAAAAATGCTTAGAATTTTATTGTTAACGTTCTTTTCAGATCTTTTATCATAAAATGTATTGTGCATATCATGGCTTATTTAAATATCCATATTTGGCATATTTAAGCAGACAAATCTTAACTAACAAGACACAACCATCTTAACAACTAACAAGACACACAGAAACATACTTTAATATTTTTATTAAATATTTTTATTTTAATATTATACTTGATCATTTTTGAAATAATTTTTAAACAAATTTTTTAACTTACAACCACTTGCTCACCAAAAGCAATACAAGGCTGCATTAATGTTCCAGCCCCAGCTTCTGAAGGAAAAACCAGGTCTTCACAGTCTTTCAGAAAATCAACAGAATTGGAGCCATCCAAATCTCAGGATAGAGACTGTTCCATAGAGCATGCATGACATGGTTTTTTGTGTTTTTTTCCACATGTTTATTGGACCCGTGCCCTTCCCTGCTAGTGCTGGCTACCCAGGAGGTTACACGTAGCTAGCTCCAGAGAATTATTAACGCTTCTCTGAGTGAGGGATTCTTACCTCCCGCCTTGAAAGAGGCGGTGGTGAGACCCCTCCTTAAGAAGCCCTCTCTGGATCCGGCTGTTTTAGCAAACTCTCGTCCAGTCTCCAACCTTCACTTTTTAGTGAAGGTTGTCGAAAGTGTGGTGGCACAACAGCTCCCACAGTACCTGGATGAAGCTGTCTATCTAGACTCGTTCCAGTCCGGCTTCAGGCCTGGATGCAGCAGAGAAACAGCATTGGTCGTGTAGGTTGATGATCTCTGGAGGGCTCGGGATAAGGGATGTTCCTCTATCCTGGTCCTATTAGATCTCTCAGCGGCTTTTGATACCACTGATCATGGTATCATGCTGCACCGGTTGGAGGGGCTGGGAGTGGGAGGCACTGTATTATGGTGGTTCTCGTCCTACCTCTCTGACAGGTCGCAGTCAGTGTTGACAGGTGGACAGAGATCGACCTCGAGGCCCCTTACTTGCGGGGTGCCACGGGGTTGGTCCTCTCGCCTCTCCTATTCAACATTTATGTGAAGCCGTTGGGGGAGAGCCGTTGGTTTTGGGGTGCAATGTCATCTGTACGCTGATGACACTCAGCTGTACATCTCCACCACAAACCACTCCAATGATGCCCTTGAAGTGATGTCCCGGTGCCTTGAGGTCGTACGGGTCTGGATGGGGAGAAACAGGCTTCGATTCAACCCTTCCAAGACTGAGTGGCTGTGGCTGCCTGCATCCTGGTACAGCCAGTTAGTTCCATCACTAACTATTGGGGACGAGTCATTGACCCCCCACAGAGAAAGCTCACAATTTAGGCGTCCTCCTGGATGCACAACTGTCTTTAGAAGATCATATAACAGCCGTGGCCAGAGCAGCTTTCTATCAGGTTCGTCTGATTCGCCAATTACGTCCTTTTCTAGACTAGGACTCCTTACGCACTGTCACTCAAGCCCTCGTCATTTCCCGACTTGACTACTGCAATGCTCTCTACATGGGGCTCCCCTTGAAGTGCACCTGAAAGCTCCAACTGGTCCAGAATGCGGCCGCGCGAGTAATTATGGGAGCAACATCGCGCTCACATGTAACACCTCTTCTATGCAAGCTGCACTGGCTTCCGGTGGCCTTTCGAGTGCACTTCAAGGTGTTGGTTCTTACCTTTACAGTGCTCCATGGCTTAGGACCTGAGTACTTACGAGACTATCTACTGCAACCGATAACTTCCCACCAACCAATACGCTGTCACAGAGTAGGCCTACTCGTAGTACCATCATTAAAACAATGTCGTCTAGTAGTTCCAAGGGACAGAGCCTTCTCTGTGGGGGCACCTACTCTTTGGATCAAAATACCTCCTGGAATACGAATAATCCCAGATCTTCATACCTTCCGATGTGCCCTGAAGACCTTTCTGTTTCAACAAGCAGGGCTAGCATAAACACCTAAATTCTATGCCAAGGTCTTAGCAGATACACCAAGTTGATTCAATTTATTACTGTTTGTTTATATATATATATATATATATATATATATATATATATATATATATATAATATGTATATGAAATCTTAATCTGTTCACCGCCCTGAGTCCTTCGGGAGAAGGGCGGTATAGAAATTCAATAAATAAATAAATAAATAAATAAATAAAAATGACAGAGTCATCACACCTCCTTGGTCACATTAGATGCAATGTTTTGCAAAAACTATTGCAAAAGGTGAAACATGCCCATCTTGCCAAATCTAGGGGGAAAAGCAAGCATTACTGGAGGCAGATGGTCCTGCAAATAACCTGCTCTTATGCCTTGTAGAGCTTTAAAAGTGACAGTTTCTTGAAGCCAGTACTATTCTTATAGCATGAATATGAGAATATCCTATAGAACAGTGATGGCTAACCTTTTTGCTGTCGCGTGCCAAAAGTGGGGGAAG
>WNWU01014415.1:0-39874 GCA_012654045.1 Ptyas mucosa | reverse complement strand
TTACAACAGTTCATTTAGTGACCGTTGAAAGTTACAACGGCACTAAAAAAAGTGACTTGTGACCGTTTTTCACATGACCGTTGCAGCATCCCACGTGATCAAAATTTGGCCGCTTGGCAACTGGCTCATATTTATGATGGTTGCAGTGTCGCAGGGTCACGTGATCAACTTTTGTGACCTTCTGACAAGCAAAATCAATAGGAAAGCCAGATTCACTTAACAACCAGGTGACTAACTTAACTTGGATAGTACAGAGCCTTGGATAGTACAGTGGTCTAAAGCACCCTGTTATTAACATCAGCTGCCTGCAATTATTGCAGGTTCGAATCTCACCAAGGCTCAAGGTTGACTCAGCCTTCCATCCTTTCTAAGGTAGGTAAATTGAGGACCCAGTTTGTGGGGGCAATAAGCTGACTTTGTATAAATATACAAAAGTATGAAGGCTATTGCTTAGCGCATTGTAAGCCGCCCTGAGTCTCCGGAGAAGGGTGGCATATAAATCAAATTTAAAAAAAAAAACTGCAATGATTCACTTAACAGCCGTGGCAAGAAAAGTCATAAAATGGGGCAAACTGATTTAACAAATATTTCACTTAGCAACATAAATTTTGGGCTCAATTGTGGTCATTACTCGAGGACTACCTGTACCTGAATATAATCAGAAAAAACCATCAGGTAGTGTTGTTAACATTTTATTTCTTCATAAAGTGGTTTAGGCCAAAAAGTCTTTTAAGTCTTTTTTTTTTTTTTTGAGTTAATAAGATTTGCTGTGCACTCTCAAATTGTTATGTAAGTTGATAAACTTTGCCTAAGAGCAAGCCACAGGAAAGGAAACAAGATTTTTTAGTTAATAAGTCATCACCAAGAAGAGAGTTTTTCAGCTGGAACGGATTTATTGAGGTGGCACAGTTCCAGAAAGTCTGAGGGTTCCCTGCTCTCATGTTTTTCTCCTCCTTCTTCCTTGCCTATGATATCAAATTATTACTCTGAATCAGTGCTACAGTAAAGTTTGGGAATTGGAACAGGCATCAGCAAAAACTTGTTTCAAATTGCACAACTTTTTTTTATGAGGTAGACATTTCTGAGTCTGAAGGATCAGGAGATATATTAGAAGATAATGGAAATAGAAACTTTCCTAGTATGCTTTTCCTCAAATACTGGCCTTCCAGCTGAATTGGCTGTGCAAATGCCAGAGTCTTGAAATCGCATGAGAAGCAGCTGCCTTAATACAAAGAGGGACACTGGTGGGAATTCTTACACAAATGCGTATTTGAATGGCTGTTTTGTCTCCTAGGTTCCACTTGCTTTATGCTTAATATTTTATTTCTATTAAATCAATGATGTGCAAAGATGCACATTGTAGAGTTCTATTGAATGAAAAGGTAACAACTGTTCTAAAGTACAGTCAAACACCCAAGCCAGGGAAAACTAACATGGAAGCAAAATTTTGCTGACTAAAATAATTACATCTCTTGCACAAAAGATGTATGTCTTTATGTGTAAGAAACCTTCCCGGAGTCCTTAAAGATCAGCAGCTACCTGGGGAAAAAGTTATTTTCCTAATATGGAACCCACTATTATCTCTTTCCTCGGTGTCTTATTTGTTCCAAAGTCTCAAGTTTGGGGAGGAAGATGCTCTCTCTATGCAACTGATAGCAATGGACTTTACTTACTCTCATTACTGGTTCCTGATGTGCCGGTTTCCATGACTGAAAACCATGACTGAAAAATCTTCTTCACTGTCCGTAGAGCTTTCTTTACCTACTAAAACCAATAAAAATACTGTTATGAATCCTAAAGCTAGTTCTTCTTTCTGAAGAGCTTTCCTCCCCCACCCCCAAGCTACAAGAAGAATTTAAATCATTTCCCTACTTTGGAAGTATCTAAGATACTGGAATATTTCTGACCCCAGGACTGGAAAACGTCTTGTGCCCCTCCTAGAATCCCCAGAAATGATGCTACCAAATTGTAAAGTTGAATGTGACCAAAGAGTGACATTATTAAACAGATAAAGGGTTATCCTCTTAATGTTTTGGAGGATGGCTTTAAGTGTGCTGCTCAAAGCTCAAATGTACAGCTGTGCCTAATACTAATAAAAAAAGGGCAGCCCTAATTTAGCACTACTGATACGGATAAATGTGCACAATATCAATTGGGTTTTATAATTTATACATTTACACATTTATATTCCATTTTAAAAAAAGATAAAGCAAACAGTTCATGGTAATGGGGAAGGGGAATTTCATATATTGGAACCACAATATGTTGAAGAGAGAAAATTTGCCCTCAACTTTTAGTAGAATCTAATGATATCTGTATGGCTAGATTGGGTAAGCCTATACACAAATACTTCTGAACCTATAATATAGCAGTTGATCAGAAATATTTTTAATGGAATATGTTTCCCTTTCTGACCTCTGAATGCATGACTATATACATGCATTTTTTTAAAAATCAGAGCTCAAAGGTGGTCCTAACATGTCTAACACTGACCAGAGATTTTCTCCATGAAGAAGGATCAGAATAGAGTAGGTAAGAGGTGATCCAGCTGACATCATATATTTGGACTTTTTAAAAAATTGACAAGTCATTTCATGGACAATTAACTGGCTAAAGGATAGCCAACAGGGTAAAGAATAAATGAAGAGTAAGATATTAGTTCTAGAAGGACAGGGACTCTTGTGATGGGCTGTATTATATTTTTGTTTTGTTTGACTGAAATTGAGAAAATTGCATCAGTTTTTCTAGAAGTGTAGGGGAGAGTAAATTAGGAAAATTGGATTTTAAAAATAAAAGTGGTTTCTCATTAGGGAATTGTTTATTAAAAATAAAATTATTATTTGGATTCTGTCTGTTCTTTCCCAATTCATTTTTTTTCGGGTTTTCTGAACACACCACCACAAAAAGACATTAAGCTTCACCACATATATCTTCATGAAATTAGTAGTTATTAAGTGTGGCTGCTAATGAAAGGAAAAGTTGTTCCATTTGTTGCAAAAAAATTATGGAGTCTGTGTGCTAAATGGTCTTTTTGATATGCCTACCATCACCACACCTGAAAGGAAAGGAAGAGAGATTTTTTTAAAAAAAGAAAACAAAAACAAAAATTTGTTACATTCCCCATTTGTTTTCCTGTTGTTTCTGATGGACTGGTCACTCCACATATTGAAACTTGGTGAAGAATCCATGGAAAGTTGTTTTGAGTGCCTAAAAAAAAAAGAACATTCTATAGAAAGTTCCTTACTTTTCCATTAAGAATGAATAAATGTTAAATAGCATGGTTTATTACATAAAGTGCAATTGGTTAAGTTTGCACAATACACTAAGCCAATCTATAAAATTTCAGGGAAACCCAAATTATTCGAATTTCTTATAAAAGTAAGAGAACTCAATAATGGAATGACCCGCTTCAAAGCAGGATTAGTTCTTTTCATTGGATGGATGCAAGTTTGGTCTGGACGTTAATCTCTCAGAGATGGGCTGTCTGAAAATCCTGTGCTAAATCAGATTAAATTAACACCTTCTGCAGTGCCTTTTACTGTGCTATATCACAACGTGACATAATCTTGAGCACTTCCAAATCGTACCAATACCTTCCCTTTGCAAAGAGAGTTGCATTTTCTTTGCTGTACCTTGGGCGGAATGAAATCTTGGAGTACAAGACTTCATTCGTTTCTTCTCTGCCATCCCAAAGGGGAAACTTGTCGATGGAAAGTTCCACATTATCATTGTAAGCTGCTGCTGCTGCTGTAAATTGGTGAGGATTTACGTATTGTGACACCATCTTGAGAAAAAGCAAGGGAGAGGCCAGGGTAATATCTCTGCTGCTTTTAATGTTTACACTTGCACAATACCTTTTCCTAACAGATTGAAAGGTAAAGTATCAAAATAAAAATACAGAAACATTGCAATGAAATACACTGAATATATAAAGGCTCTTGGGACTCTTCGTTGTTTATGAATACTCTCACCTCGATTTTTCTTCTGCTTTTTCCCCAGAGCACCTAGTTTATATAGGTACATATTTTGTTCCAACAATCATTCACAGTACCAGCAGAGACAGAGCTGCTGAGGCCATAGCAAAAGTGTGAAGAATGTCTAACTGAGCCAGGCAAAAAGGGGGAAGGGACCGCATCAGGGGTGAAATGCTCCGGGTTCGGACCAGATTGCCCGATCCCGTAGCGGTGGCGGTGGGTGGTTCAGAGAACTGGTAGCAAAAATCCCTCTCCCCCCATGCCCAGCTGAGCCGTGCAATCAGAGGCTTTTTTTTTTTTAAACTTTTAAAAGCATTTTTTCTTCGGCTGAAAAAATGCTTTTAAAAGTAAAAAAAAAAAGCCTCTGATGATCGTGCGGCTCAGCTGGGATCGTCAGAGGCTTCTAAAAGCATTTTTTTTACAACCTCTTTGGCCGAAGAGGTTGTAGAAAAAATGTTTTTAAAAGTTTAAAAAAAAAAAGTTGGCCACGCACACCCAGTTACATTAGCCCCCCATCACCAAGTCAAGCCCACAGAACCGGTAGTAACAAATTTTACATTTCACCACCGGACCACATGAACCCTAATGATGATGGCACAGCGAAAGACAAGTCAGCGTCTGTTATATTGGTTCTTCCTATTCAATAACCCCAAGGCTGGATTGCTTGACCTCCCCAACAAAATATCAGGGAATTTGGATTCACAATTTCCATCCTCCATTCCCAAGCTGAGGAAATCAGTTCCTGTGGCATGTTATTGTGGCACTGACCCACAAAGGATGCCAGATCCTGACTGTTCAGGGCCCCCATCTGCAACTAGTTCTGGTGAAGCTGTTCCAGATGCGGTAAAGATTGTAACATGGCCCAAAAATGCTTTCCCTGTGTCACCAAGGGAAATGCCACAAACTAGAAATGCTGCACAAGGCCGGTGACTCTTGAGGCCTCCTCTAAACTATGTCAGTCTGATTCTCCCAGCCTACCCATGTAACTAAAACAGTGATGGGAGAAGAAATAGAAAAGAGCCAATGCACCATTTTCTTAAAAAATAAACCAGTCCCAGCTATGGCCTTATCATGCTTTCTCAGGGAAGAGAATGGTTAACCATTTCTAACTGTTTCAGGGAGGGAAACACTAGTATAGGTATCAATTTCTTTAGCTACTTTCCCCATAAAGAAAATGTATATCAGATTTCTACCAAATGTTCCAAGGCCTGCCCAGCTTCAGAGAAAGCTACCATTTGCCAGTAGGGCATGGATTTGGGTCTTCTCTCGCCATCAGCCTTACAGAGATGGCCAAATAATAGCCATGTGACTCATTATAAACTTTTCTACAGGCCAGTGGAGGGTCCTGGAAGCACCACTGTCATCATGATATGCCACAATAATCTTTTATTGCGCTTCTGGGTTTGCCCTGATTTGTTTCTTAAGCCTTAGGAGAAAGTGGAGCAGCTTCCATTTTAACAATCAGAAACCAACCAACCAACCACTTTCCTACTATTAGCCAAGACAGCTCACCTGGCCATTACGATCACAAAGAGTGGTAAGGCATTCAGGCCCTGCTCTGAAGAACTTTGTGGTGGAAAATGAAGGTGGTTCATGAGCCAAGTTGGCCCCTGCAGCCCAAACCTATTAAACAATGCACGTGAATAAGTATACAACGATTAATGTATGCAAGTTGCCTGGTAGATTAAAAAAAAAATCTGCAAAGACCTTGGAAACCAAAGCTATCTCCCATACTTAAACACTAATCTCCCATAATCTTAAATGCTAATCTCATTGCCAAGGAATTTTAAAGTCTATCTTTGCACTGAGTACCTAATCAGCACTTTAGTATCATGCTATACAAGCAGTATACATTTTGACTGGAATATTTAGAGCTTGAACATCAGTTGTGATCCTGTACTGCCTCCTTCTGGCTTGGAACATCCATGGGCCAAGATATGCTATGGAAGCACACATCATTTACTGATGGGGAAGAGAAAACATTGCCAAGCTCCAAGGAGAGGTGGGCTTGTAAAAGACATATTCAGTGCATCTCCTGTGCATATGATTCTAATGCAATCCTCTCTCTCAACACATTCTAGCACTTTTGCTCTCTCATGGCTAAGATAAATGTGGACTTCATTTGCTGCTAGATATGATGATGACCACCAACTTAAATGTCTTAAAATGGGAAAGAAACACTTTCACAGAGGATAAGACAGAAAGTAGCTATTGGCCCTGATTATGTTCCTGTCAAAGGCAGCAAGACTCCATATATTAACATGAATGAAAGGGTGCCTTGGGTCAATTGGTAGGCCACTGTGGGAAGCAAAAGATTGGATTAGATGGGCTTTTGATGTGATCCAGCAGGGATCTTCTTTTACAAGGAAACAGCAAGAACCAAGAGGAGAGGAAATGGAGCCACAGCAGAGACTTCAACTCAGCAATAAAAAGAAGCAACTGGAAAGACAGTTATACTCAGTTTCCACATTTCCTTCAAACTATCAAGGCAGGCTCTGTCCTATTCAGACAGTGAGCAAGCAAGGGACATCTTTCTTCACTAATATTTTCAGGGTCATCAGAATGATCTGATAGCTCCAATTTTACCCTGGTCCCTGGTCCACTAAGTCTTGTTTTAGTCGTAAACCATGTGATGTCTGCATCCTCAACTCACTGGATTTCCATATTAGAAAAAATCTGCCAGTACCAACAAGAGTGCAAAGAGTGCCAGGACATGGCATCATTACATCAGCATCTCCTTTGGTGGCCACAGCAATGCTGGGTTTGCTAAGGCCATTGTGGGGAAAGGCATCTGATTGTATGAATCACTTTTTAGAATGATTAGAATCGCCACTTGCTTCCAAAGAAAGCTTTCATTGTGCAATCACTCTGCCTCATTCATAATATTTTATGTTGGGCGCAGAGTTTTATCATTTTTCACTTGTTACCCTCTCATATTTTCTCATCACTTCTGAATGCAAACACAAAATAGCCACACATTGGGGATTTTTTTATTGGTAATTTAATACACCCTTTGTCTGAAAGTGCTTATTGTTTGTATTAATGGGTAAGAAAGAAAACAATGGGGGCTGATTATGTAAAAGATTCTGTGGTTTGCGTAATTAGGCTTTCGGCAGCAAGCACTGAACCCAGATGCCCTGCATGTTTTCCCACACATATAGGGTCCTATTTGCATGTCCTGAGAGTGATGTCCCATCATGTGTAGCATTGGCAAATGAGAAGGGTCTCTGTTACTTACAGTGATGTGGTGCTGGGCAGGCAGAATAACATTCTTTGGGAAATGATAGATAGAGACTGGATATCCTCCAACCCACTGCTGGATAATGTAGCCACTTAGGTCGACCTCTTTAGTCAATAAGCAGTTGAAGATTCTGATAAATTTGCCTTTATGATGCACACTGATGATCCTTAGAGAGCTGGTTTCAGCATGGCATCTAAAAGAAGAGAACAAAGGACGTGAAGCAGTGGTTGGTTGCTCCCGGTTCGGTCCGGTTCTATAGAACCAGTAGTAAAACCGGTGGGAGGCTCCGCCCACCCTCCATGATGTCATCATGGGTGATCTGCGCACGCACAGAAGCGCATGCGCACGATCCCGTTGCGAACTGGTAGTAAAGGTAAGTAGAATCCACCCCTGACGTGAAGCAAATATAAATGGGTTGGATATTCAAAAACTTTTATTAAAAACCAATTCCACATGGCTGATTACACTGGTGGCCTTTATGTTGTGACAGACCTTCCAGAGCAATCAGTAAAGCTTGATTTAAAAAGGTAATTAAACAAAGAACAAAGCAAGCCAAGTGGTATAGTGGGAGAGACAGTACTGGGAGAATCGAAGTACATTGCAGAAAATCAAAACTTTTCTCAGAAGATCAGCGTTTGGGACCCAATTGTGATTACTACTAGTTGTGGAATGCTGCACAGATGATGCTATAAATTAAGGCCCTTACCAAAACATGACCAGTAGGCTACATCTTTAATTCAGGGTCCCAACCAAATGAGTTTGGTTAACCTAGCTGAGAGAGAAGATCACAGGATTTGAACTTGGGGGAAGAGGCAATGATGCCCAGAGTAAGTCCAGGAAGAAGAAGTAGCATTGATGGAAGCCCACTGGCACTCATAACACTCAGAACATGGCAAAGCAAAGTTTCAATGCAACACTAGCTGTTTGCATAAGCAAGATGGTGAGGAACTATGTGAGCAAAAATGCCAAATATATTTTCAATCTGCTAATAGCAAGGAGTATAATACAAAGTCAATATGAGTTGGCTTTAAAGGGCCTCGGGGATGACTTGCAAATGGAATGGAGTGTTGTGAAGCAGAACCCAAAGGTTTTATTGCATAACTGCACAGAGATATGCTGCAAGGACCATACCCAGGGCATTCTATATTCTTTGAATGCCATATTATCAACATTATCAACATTATCGTGTTTTTTTGTTGTATATGTTTTATTTGTAGTTTTCCTTTAACAACCAATATATTTTGTGGACAGTGTATTGACTTGGGTCAATATATATTTTTACACAGTGCTAACAATAATAATACAATTAGATATACATAATCTTTGCCTTCCAACTTCTAACCTTAATATGCTCCCTATAATTCAGGGGTGAAATGCTCCTGGTTCGGACCGGTTCAGGCGAGTAAGTGGCGATGGTGGCGGGCAGTTCGGAGAACCGGTAGCAAAAATCCCTGCCCCTGCCCCCACCTCCATGCCTAGCTGAGCCGCGCGATCATCAGAGCCTTTTTTTTCTTTTAAATGGCTCTGACAAATCAAGCTCTGACGATCCCAGATGAGTTGCCCGCTAATCAGGCAACTCAGCTTGGATCGCCAGAGCCATTTAAAAGAAAAAAAATATTTGCTAATCAGGCAACTCAGCTGGGATCATCAGAGCCTTTTGAAAGCATTTTTTTTACATGGTTTTACATGTAAAAAATGGTTTTAAAAGTAAAAAAAAAATGGCCACGCCCACCCAGTCACATTACCCCCACCACCAAACCACGCCCACAGAACCGGTAGTAACAAATTTTAGATTTCACCCCTGCTATAGTTATAATAGATTCTTTATGTAACAATATATATATAACATTATTTTCCCAATTTGTACTTGAGTTTTCCCTACCCCATTTGTTGGGGTTCTTCTAGCTTCACATCTTTGCCTTTAAACAATACCATTCTCTCTTTATTATTCTTTATCACTTTCTCCATAAATATATTTAAACATCAATAACATTTCTTCATATAATGTATTTGTTGACCCTGCTGAATCATTTATATTTAATATTTTAGATATTACTCACTGTTCCACCATAATTCTAATATCTCAATTTTCTATAAACACCAATAAAATCAATTATTGATAAAGTTTAGTCAGTCCAGAGATTATATCTCTAAGCCCCCTGAATTTATAGTCCTTAAAAGCTATAAATTTTAATATATTTTTTACACACTGTTAATAATAATAATACATTTAAATATACCTAATCTTTCACCTCCTAGCCTTAGTATATTTGTCTTTCACCTAGTCTTTCACCTCCTAGCCTTAGTATATTTGTAGTTAAAATAAATTCTATTATATATCCATATATGTGCTACTATTTTCCCAATTTATACTTTCTACTTTTTTCTATTAGTTTTTAATACAATCACCATATTACAAAATATTTTATCTCTATCCATCATCTCTTAGCCTTTTTAGAATTTCTTCATTTATTGACTTTTTGGTGACTTTTATATTTCTCTCTTGGTATCCTATATTTCTTTCTAACACTTTTGCACCACCTGAATGTTCCCTCTGCCTTATCCATTGTCCCCTTCTGCTGGATCATTTGGATAACCTTCCATAACCATTTCATTATTTTTAGAAATCTTCCTTTTTTCTCTCTGTTCTATTGTAAACTCTTAAGGAATTATCTATTTGATTCTTAATACTTATTGTTACTGTCTCTTCAGTGTTATTGTCTTCTTATAATTTATTTTGATTTGTCCCCTCAATCGCTCCTTCAAATTTCTCATCTATCTTCTGAATATTATGTTCATATTTTCCTAACATTGGTTGAGGATCTTCTATACTCACACTATACTTTATCTTTGAACAATCCCATCATCTCCCTATGATTCTTTGTCACATTTTCATAAATACTTTTAAGCATCACAACATTTCTTCATAGAACTTTATTGTCTCCTGTTAAGTCATTTTGTACCAGCTTAATATATTAAAAATTACTCGATATACTTCTAATATTCCAGTATCCCAATATCTAAAAAGTCCAAAGAAGTCAATTATTAATACATTTTAATAATTCTATTAGATATTTCTTTCTCATCTAGGTCTTTAATCATTCTTTTTCTCCATGTATCCAATCGCCGCTTTCGTGATGTTTGGAGATTATCTTTTTTAATAAAAATTGTTTTTTCAATGCTCTGTTCACAAACGACTCCAGCACAAATCTTATTGTCCCAGTTGTCACAGCTTGTGACTTGCCAAAAATGGCCGTCGTCCCTGTTGCCGTTCAGGGCAGTTTTCTTTGGACCTAATGAGGAAATTGCAGCCTCCTCGTGGTTGATGAAGTACCTCTCCTTCTTTCACCACCC
The DNA here is from genome assembly GCA_012654045.1 of Ptyas mucosa. Lineage (NCBI taxonomy): Eukaryota > Metazoa > Chordata > Lepidosauria > Squamata > Colubridae > Ptyas > Ptyas mucosa. The sequence continues at coordinate 29,305 of WNWU01014415.1, read as the reverse complement.
CTCCAGGGTAGTTTTGACCCTGTAGGGTCTTCCGGCAAGCAGATACTGGCTGGTTTTCACGGAGCTTGGCAGAGCTCTGCTATTTCCAGCCATTCTCACTGCAACACCATCCAGTTCTCAACATTATCAATATTATTGATAAATGGATAAAAAAATCCTCCTTGGTCTGATGTGGCAATAATAATAGAAATACCCCCATGAGAGCTGAACTCTATGGACTCACCTCTTGCATTCCTGTAGAAATGGAGAGTGCACCAAGTGGGGACATAGTTCCTCCTCTGACAGCCGTCCAAGAGAAAGAGCAAGCTGAGTGGACTTAGAAGGATACAGGGCAGAAACCAAATCTATGGGAAAGCAAAAACACTGTCCTCGTGTGACCCATTCATCTTTGCCAGTAAAATTTCAGGGGGGGGGGAATATATTTTTGCTTTGCATTGAATAGTGAATAATGAATCTTGACTAGAAAGATTTGATTTCTACATCGATGGTAGTCTTCATAACTGAGTTATCACTTTTCATGTAATTTTATCTAATTACAGTTTGGAGGGTGTAGGAGAAAGAGAGAAATCTAAGGGTTTTGTTTTTCCTTCCACCTTTTTCATCTGCTCTGAAAGAAGATGTATTATTTGGTATATCAATTTAAAAAAAACTAGATGGAATATTCTAAATGGTAGGGTAATCTGGAAGAGTACAGCAGGATTGAAAAATAACTATATCTCATGAAAATTGGTAGCATTACCCTGGAAGCAAATTAATTTGGTTGCTAGGATATGACATTCTTTTCAATGTCCAGGCTGGTAATTGAAAAGAATCAGTAAAGGAAACAGGGAAATTAACATTAATAGGAGAAAATCAAAATAAAAAGGGTCATCTTACCAGACAGTGTAGACCAGGGGTGTCAAACTCTATTTCATTGAGGGCTGCATCAGAGTTGTGTTTGACCTCAGAGGGGCAGGGTGGGTGTGGCCAGGGTGATGTCACTTGTGTTGGGGGTGCCTATGGCGGCCCAAGCGCTCTGCCAGTGAAAATGGGCTCCCGGGCCACATTTTTGGCCACGATGGCCTCCTGCAGCCTCCCCAAGCTCCGTTTTCACTAGCAGAGGGCTGCAGGAGGCCATCATGGCCAAAAATGGAGCTTGGGATGGCTGTGCATGGCCCTCCCAAGCTCCATTTTTGCTGGCAGAGGCACTATGGGCCAGTCCTTCACTGTTTTCAGGGTGGCCCTGCAGGCCAGATCTAAGCACCCCACAGGCCTTGAGTTTGACACCCCTGGTGTAGAGCATGCAAGGAAATTATTGACCTCCCCAAGGGAGAGGGGAATTGTGTGGGGAAGTTGAAAATACAAAACATAGAAGTTGGGGAAAAATATAAAAGCTGTGAAGTAGGGAGTGCAAAGGAACTCAACACCAATAGATGCACCGAAAGAGAAAAGGAAGAGCATAGTAAGCTTTCCACATTGTGTCAGACTGGCGCATAATCACCATTTTTAAGGCAATGACAGTTCAGGCAATTCCTTAGGTCAAATTTTTTGGAACAAATTAAACAAATTGTTTAACAATATTTCATAACAAATCCTGCTGTTGATATATTATGCTTATTTCCTAAAATATATCAATTAGCATAACATAAGACTTTGCTAATGTCTTACAAGATTTCTTATTATACAACACTGGCAAATGAAAATATATCTTTAGTGTTAGAAAGTGGTCGGAAAATCGCCCTGGAAACAAATTAACAGAACAAACAATTTTGAAAAATCGTCAGGGAAGGATTTGTTTTCCCTTGGTATCTTTGTCTATCCATCTGCCTGATCCAAGATAGTGGCCCTTAGGTTTTTAAGCAAAAAATATAAATCTTGATTAAAATATATTGTTCCTTTCAGTCCAATTCTCCAACAGCTCAAGAAAACTTTCAACTGCAGATCTGACAAGGATGTATTCCATCTCTTTGCCTAAGTCATTTATAAAAATTATGAAGCATGTCAGGCCCATGACTGAATCCAACAATACTCTATTTGACGCTTCAACTGCAGTTAGAAAAAGAATCATTAACATTTTTGAGTAGGATTTTCAGTCCAAATATGGAAGTATTTAATAGACATGCCATCCAGGCCATGCTTAACTAGATTATTAATCATAAAGTTAAAAGGTAATTTTTTAAACTTTCCACTGAAATTAGGATATATTATACCACAGTTATTTCCACAATATAATATGGAAGTGAGGAAACAAGGAAATGAAATTTGTTCTTGAGAAGTCTTAAAGTGATTCCAATCATCTCCACTCTCTTTTCAAGTTTCTTACTTTTAGATGGGACAAGAGTCTCTTTTCTTTGGGAATACCCTGAATTATATCAGTTAATAATATTTATTCAGTCAATTACCAGCAAAATTTAAAAGAACAAAAACAAAGTGAAGCAACTAACAAAATAAATTTACACAGGATAACATTCACTCTTCTATTACTATGTTAGTAGTTAACATACCTGTATGCATTCAATACCAGCTTGTGGAGATGATCTGGGATGTTTACTTTTTCACTCTTTTTTTAGGAAAAATGTCCTCACAGAACAATTAATCAGTAGAACAACTTACCTCCAGAAGTTGTGGAGGCAACTTAAAAACCTCTGGAGGTTTTTAAGAAGAGATTGACAGCCACTTATCTGAAATGGTATAGGGCTGTGATGGCGAACCTATGGCACAGGTGCTACAGGTGGCACATGGAGCCATATCAGTGGGCACTTGAGCGTTGCCATAGATCAGCTCCAGCACACATGTGTGCACCTGCCAGCTGATTTTTGGGCCTTTCGGTCCCACCGGAAGTTGGGAAATGGGCTATTTCCGGCCTCCAGAGGGCCTCCGGGGGAGTGGGGAAGGCCGTTTTCGCCCTCCCCAGGCTCCTAGAAAACATCTGGAGCCTGGGGAGGGTGAAAAAAACAGATTTACCAGGCCCACTGGGCCATCACATGCTAAAAGCAGGGGGGGCGCGCGCACACATACGCAAGGGCAGGGCGCATTGTATCATGCATATGGGCACACATGTGGGCGACCTCCCCGCACTCCCCCCCGCTTTTGGCACGCGATGGCAAAAAGGTTAGCCATCCCTGGTATAGGGTCTCCTGCTTGAGCAGGGGATTGGACCAGAAGACCTCCAAGTCCTTCCCAACTCTGTTGTTATTCACACCTATATGGGTTGTATATTCTACAAAACTGACTTCCCTTTTTTGCATGAAAGTGAGTAAGGCTGGAAAAATTATTTCATAACCCCAATTGGGATAGGAGGGACATTTCCCATTCTCCAGTTTTGTGTTTAAAGCTAGGGCTTAGCAGGGCCCAAGTTAAGACATGAATATTTCATCTTTACTGATGGCAGTAGTTTATTTACCAGAGATGAAACAAATCAAGGCATTAACCTGGATTACAAACCAGAGGTTTTTGTGATTGTGTGTGTGATGCATGTATGACTCAGCCAGGCAACGGGAATCCCACTGGAAAATTTGCACCTACCTTTCTTTTCTGGGCCTTTGTCCTCCAAGGAAGGTAGGCTGGAAGAAGATTCTGCCATCTTGCTCTCAGATAAGGCAAAATCTGATTTCATAGAAGGGAGGATAGCTTGCGAGGATAGTTCAGAAGGTAGTTTGCTCTCTATTACTGAGCTGTGGGGTTAGAGAGAGTTCTATATGGATACTCTAGGCTTATCTTGCATATAAAGCAAAAAATGAGAGGGCAATAGATTTCTATCCACTCACAAGACAGATAGAAAGCCAATATTAATATAGAGTATTAATATTAATAGAAACTTGACATCAAGTTGCCTTAAAGAAAAACTTCAAATTATATCATGCCTCCTACAACTGGAATGGGGATGAGGGTGTGGACAGGAGGAGAGATCCTTCCCTTTGTGCTGTGGGACTTGCCAAATTCATGGTGAACTTGGAAGCCAGCCTTCTTTAGAGTGATCTATCTGGGTTCTGTAAAATGATTTCCCCTCTCCATTCCCCACTGTCCAGTCAGAGCTGAAGAAGCTTCTTGTCACCCTCCGCCTTACTGCTTGGCTGCCATAGAAAGGGGGAGGGGGTATGGGGGAAAAGTGAAACCTTACTAGATGAAAGTCTGTTTAGAAGGGGAAAACGAAACTGCTGTTATCGGCCAACTGTCGTGACATTCCTGATTGATGATGCGGCCAGACAGGTTTCCACCTGACCCCTAGAAGACCTGTGGATTGGGTGATTTATGATGGACAGTGGGAGGGGATGATTTGTATATACAGGTTTCGCGCGTATAGTAATTAGTTTCAGCTTTGCTATGGTTGCGTTCTGTTCTTTACCAGTAAAAGTACAGTTCTTCATACAATGGAGTCTGGTTCTTTCTTTCCTGGATTTTGAAGGAAGCATACCTGACACTTCTTGGATGAGAAGTGAAACGTCTTCAAAGAAAAAACCAGAAACTCTAGTTGCCTCTTGAAAAAGCACCTTTGGGACCTGGATGACTGAGAATCTCCATAGACATTCAATCACATTGTTTTCTCTACTGAGCTCTCCTAGATCTTGATGATACTTTACTCTTCCAGAGACCATTTCTGCCTTGTGTCCTCCATGTAAATGTACATGATCTCAGTTGTCTTCTTTAAGGTCCTCGGCCAGGCCAGGCCATATCAAAAATCTGCCAATCCCCATGAATAGGCTTTAAGACTAGACATTACTCTCTCCTAATCCTTCCTGAAGGTAGTAGAGGGAAAAGATGTATCCCAGATGGTGTGACTTTTGTTCCTCTAGGCAACCATATTGTGTGAAAGCTCACAGCACTGTCTCAAATTTTCCAGTCTGCTCATTGAGCCAAACACATCGGACGCTTTATAATATTGGAATAACATTATTGATTTATCTGGAAGAACTTTGTAAAGGTAAGCTCTCCCTCAAGTGATGGTCTTTGAATCTAATAGAGGTTTTCATCAGGCAAGTGTCAACAACTTGTCTTTCCATTGCAGCCTTTTGCACCTCATAATTTGATTCAAAAGTTGAAAGATTCTTTGAAAAATTTTAGGGTGGGGTGGGGATAGGTTGAGAGGAACAACAGGAGAAAGAGAAAAACTGTTTTTCTTCTTGCTCGCCTTCATTATATTCAAGAGCCTTTCATCAGCAGAAGATTCAACCCAAAGAAATATAATCATTTTAGTCTGAACTAATAGATCCGCTTTAAAAGAATTGGGTTGGGGAAACAGCATCCTAGCCAGAATAAGCAATTTTTGTGTAGCACAAAAATAAAGCCACAGTCTCTTTAGAGACAGTCAACTTTATTTCACCTCTTCCTGTAGAACTGTTTCTGATTTCTCCCACCCCCTCAAATTTATATCTGATTTGCTTTCCATATAGGGAGAAGAGTAGAAGTGCAGGTTGTGTGTGCATGAGAGAAAGAGAAGGAAAGAAGAAAAATTGAGAGAGAATAAAAAGAAGGGAATCTAACCATTTGGGTCATTGAAAAAAAGAAGCTTTCTGGACTAGACAAGGCATTGAGCAATTACTACTTCACAACAACCAATAATCAATAACAAATAAGCAGGTAGGAGGCCAAGTTTCTTTATGACATAAAGTTCTCCAAAACTACCATGTCGAGCTGCGTGACTAAAGGGTAACCGACATACTATCTACTTGTGAGTAAACATTTCCACCTGCCTTTTACACACAATCTTGTAAATTATAATCTTGCAAGTGATATGTGTGCTTATATACCCAGCTAGAAAGTAAGTCTTGGTTTTCCTATGGCAAAACACAGAAGTTCAATACAAGAAGGCCATCTAAATGATTCCCCATTTCTGTTGGGTAGGTTCTTAAACAAACACTTTGATACAACTTCCTTTCGGGCTTAATTCCATGATTATATCTTTCATCCCTTATCTCTGAAAGCTTGTGAGCTTCAGTTACCTCTCCGGTGACACCTCTTCTAAAGCATCAACAATGGATGGTGAGTTTAAGTCATCAGAAGTTATTTTGCTGATTAATTCTTCTCTTTCTTCACTGATAAAGGAATCATTTTGAATCTGAAACAAAAAGAAGACAATGGCATGTTAGAATAATGATAAGAAATAAGTATGCACATATATGTCAGTATGCTTGTGTCAATATCACAGTATATTCCCCCCCCACACCCCTCAGCAGATTCAGTGTTAACAGAGGAAAATGCTTTCAGTATCAGAATGAAGAATAATAAATGGTAGAAGGGAATATAATAGGTATTAACTAAATAGCAACAGACTAGACCTCCTGGTAGAATTATCACATTTTCACAATCTATGCTGTACCTGAACAACAGGTTACAGGCAGGGGTGGGTTCTAAATTTTTTTACTACCGGTTCTGTGGGTGTGGCTTATTTTGTGGGTGTGGCTTGATGGTCATGTGACAATTCTTTAGGATTTAGCAGAGGTACTGGTCTACCAGGCTTTTAACTGCTTGCAGAGCTGTATTGATCTACTCATGTATTTTTGCAGACACCGGTCTACTCATTTATTTTTCAGGCACTGGTCTACCCGTTTGTTTTTGGAGGCACCGGTTTATCACCAAACTGCTTTTTACCACTGATCAGCTGTAGGGCGGCCCTTTGAAGCCCTGCGGCAAGAGTTTAAACAATTTTTTTCCTTATAGCTCATCAGCTGGGACTCAGGAGACAGCAATAGATTGGGGGTGGAGCCAAATAAAAGGTAAGTAACGTGGGTGGGTGGGGGCAGGGGGGGCAGAAACGGTTTGGTGACGTCATATCGTCACCGCTACCAGTTCGGTGGAACTGGGCCGAACCAGGAGGAACCCACCACTGGTTACAGGAAAATGCCCAGAATATACTTTAATAACTTTTGCAACTAAAACAACCCCCATAACAAAAATTTGCATGGAGAAACATCACTCTGATTTAAAAAATCTCACTCCAGACCTAACATTTGACAAATGATGATTGGAGAGAAGCCACAACAACAGTAGTGGGTTCCATTTACCTTCGCTACCTGTACGGAACTGTGAGCGCACATGTACGCGCGCTTCCTTTGCTTGCGCCCGGCGCTTCTGCACATCTACAGAGTGTCCATGATGACGTCCGGCTGGATGAGCAGAGCCTGCTGAAACCCACCACTGCACAACACGTATTTCATAGATCTATAAACAAAGACTGGGCCAATCTTTTTTGTAGATTGGAAAATGAAGCTTACTCCTTTGACCAGGGACACAGCCATAAGGGCAGAAGCACCGAAAGGAGAGAATTTCAGGGGGGAAAGGCTAAAAATTCAGCGTTCACTGAATTTTTAGCATTTTTTTTTTCTAAAAAAAAACTGACTAGGCAGCCATCAGATTTTGACCCAGAACTCAGAGGATCCTGCAGGGCTGCAGACGGCACTGCTTGAAGGGTTGAATACCAACCACATATTTTTCCTTTTCCATTTGTGCTACGTTTTTAACCACTTTCTCTTACGAAGAGTATCTGGACATTCAAGAGCCTGCGAGTATCTTTTTCGACTTTAGGCTGACCTAATAAAATTATTGCTTCAGAATCAGTTTTGATATTTGTTTTCCCAATTGTCAGCCCCTATGTATCTTTTTACCCCCAAAGTCCACCTTTCTTCAAATCTCACTCAATTTACTACCCCATCCCCACTGAAGATGTCACTGACCTTAGGAAAGGTATCCACGAAGCTGGTGTGTTTTGGAATTCTCCTAAGCCTTATATTACTCGGGTCTGTTAAGACCTTCTCTCCTGCCTCCGACCACAGCTGTGCAAGAAAGGAAACACTGGTTACAACTAATGCTTGTTATTGAGCCCCAGAACTGGGAGAAAAAGTACTGCTTACTATTTTTTTTTCATTTTTAAACAGAAATGAAGAAAAGCTCAGGGCCTTATTATTTAAAAGCCATCACATCTTCTATGAAGGGTAAGCTTTTTGAAGGCTGCCTTACAGGTAATTGGAACAAGCAACTCCAACCCTAAATGATGCTGTTGTAAAGCAGGGGTGCTATTCAGCAGGTTCTGACAGGTTCTGGAGAATCAGTAGCAGAAATTTTGAGTAGTCAAAAGAACCGGCAAATACCATCTCTGGCTGGCCCCAGAGTGGGGTGGGAATGGAGATTTTGCAATATCCTTCCCCCTGGAGTCGGGTGGGAATGGAGATTTTGCAGTATCCTTCCCCTGCCATGCTCACCAAGCCACTCCCACCAAGCCAGGCCCACAGAACCAGTAGTAAAAAAATTTGAATTCCATGGTTGTAATGCCTGCAATAACAAGACCACACACACACTTATGACAGTTGTCATTCTTAGCCAAATTCAGTGGTGGATTGCTATTGGTTCACCCTAGACTGGGCGAACAGGTAGCAGCGGTGGCAAGAGGCTCCGCCCATCCGCCCGGACACTTCTGCGCATGCGCAGAAGCGGCATGCACGCGCATGAGCACGCCCACACCGATGAGCAAACTGGTAGCGACGGGTTTTGAAAGCCGCCCCTGGGCAAATTCCAGCTGTCACAGATTCCCACGGTCACCTGATCCCCATTTGCAACCTCCTGACAGCTTCCCCATTGATTTTACTTGTGGGAAGCTGACAATGAAGCTTGCAAATGGGGATCAGGTGACCAGAGGACATTGCAATAGCCACAACTATAAGGACCCATCAGTGCCATCATAACGTCAAGTGGCTACCGAAGGAGCGATTGTTCAATGTGGACCGCCTGTAGTTTCATCCTTATGGGTGGCTTTCAAATTAAGGAATGCCTTCTCTTTAGAGCTACATTTTAGCAAAGGTGTTGAAATGCATGTCTTCACATTTTATTCTTAATTTACTCTTAGTATTTTTTACCAGGGCTTTAATCTTTTAAAGATGGCTTGACTGGCATTTTGTGCTAATTTCCAGCAGCAGGCAGCATAGAAAAGGAATTCTAAAAAAAGAATCCAGCATCTTATTTCCTATAGGGTGAATATATGTTATTTTAATTAAGACACAGATGTACTTTATTAAAGGCAAAGCTGATTCCCATGCTGGATGGAGAAGACTGTGATTCATTAAGTTTCCCCTGTCTCTATGAACCAGGAGCAAACTCCATCCAGCTCCCCTTGATATGTAGATGAGACATTGCAATTGTAATGGCCTCCGTGATACAGGTAGTCCTTGACTTACAACAGTTCACTTAGTGACTATTCAAAGTTACAACGATAGTGACAAAAGCAACTTAGAACCGTTTTTCACACTTACGACCGCTGCAGTATCCACATAGTCACGTGATCAAAATTAGATATTTAGCAACTGACTCATATTTATGACGGTTGCAGTGTCCCAGGGTCACCTGATCACTTTTTTGTGACCTTCTGACAAGCAAAGTCAAAGGGGAAGCCAGGCTCACTTAAGAACTGTGTTACTAACTTAACAACTGCAGTAATTCACTTAACAACTGTGGCACAAAAGGTGGTAAAAAACAGCAAAATTCACTTAACAAATGTCTCACTTAGCAACAGAAAGATTGGGCTCAGTTGTGGTCATAAGTCAAGGACTACCTGTACACAAGTGTACTAATAAATCAGCATGTAAAGCACACCCTGGAATAAAAAAACTTCTATTCTTGTTGAAACCCTTATTACTCTTTTAATAAATAGATCAGATTTATTGATTTATTGATCAGATTTCTGACATGCTGTGTGCCGAAAGTAGTTGTTTTGTACAGCTTTTTCCAGACCAAGTACAATTTGTGTACCACAATATGAGTATATGAGTAATGTGACACACATGAAAACAATTGTTTTAGTTCTGCTTAATTTCACATGTATTTGTTAAACTTATAACAATATCTTGCATACAATAATGGTAGGTGGTTCTCAACAAAACCAACAGTAACACAATCATGTCACCCACACTCAAAGCAGTCCAGCTCCATTAGGCTCCAACTGATAATTTGCAATGAATATTTTTTAAGCATTTAAAATTGTTTCTTTTCAAGGTGATCCTTCCTTGCTATTTACATCTATTTGCACATATTTTAATTTTGTCTTATTCAACAATTATTTTCCATCTTTCTTTATTTCATCTACATTGTACCTTGATCTTCTACATTTTCCCCCACTCTCTCCTTTATTCCTCTTTCTCATTTTTCCTTGAAATAGCTGAAGGAATAAGTGATATGTATATAAATGTTGTGTGTTTGTGTCTTGTTTTAAGGTGTTCAAAATAAAAATCTTTTAAAAAATTGTTTCTTTTGGAAAGGGGAATTTGATATTGTAATGAAAGAAAGAAAAAGAAAATGGTTAGATAGCTTCCTCTCTTTCATTCTTTTCCCATACTTTCCTTCTCTAAATGTATTTTGAACTTACTTAAACCTTTTTTTCCTTTGAGTCTTTGTCCAGTTCTTGCCTGGACAGTCTGGACAAGACTTTTCAGAATTGTTTGCCATTGCCTATTTCCTAGGGCTAAGAGAGAATGACTGGTCCAAGGTCATCCAGCTGACTTTGTGCCTAGGGCAGAACTCACGGCCTTCCAGTTTCCAACTAGATTACCTTAACCACTACACCACACTGGTTCTCACTTAACATTTAACTATTATATTATTAAAAATTGATTTTTCAAATCAAATTAATGATTATTATGGATGTTGTGAGATCCCCAAACTCAATAGATATGAATTAAACTTTATAGTCAAAGCTATGGTTTCCTCACTGTCAATGTCAGTGAATGCTAAATCATCAGAAAGACTCAACAAAGAAAAATTGAAGCCTCTGAATTGTAGTGAAGAACACTATATTACAGAATACTAGATGAAGCACAACCATATTTCAATGTGATGGTCACCATTTTCTAGCTAGATAAAACAGGATTAGGCAAATGCACGGAGGATAGATTCAACAATAGTTGAATTGTTGGGTTGAAAAATGGAAGAGCAATAGCAATAGCACTTAGACTTATTTACCACTTCACAGGGCTTTACAGCCCTCTCTAAGCAGTTTAGAGTCAACATATTGCCCCAAACAATCTGGGTCCTCATTTTACCAACCTCAGAAGGATGGAAGGCTGAGTCAACCTTGAGCCGGTGAGAATCAAACTGTTAGCAGTCAGCAGAATTAGCCTGCAATATTGCATTCTAACCACTATACCACCACAGCTCTAAGAGAATGCTTATTTCCCAGAAACATCTCTTGAGTTGGTTGTGGTGGGAAATGGAAGTCTGCATGTGGTGGGGGATGCAGCTGTTTAGTGGCTTCTGCCTCTTTGTGCCTTCATGGGCATTGTAACAGTTCACTTGAGTTCTTCAAAAGAGGTAGGAATGGGGTGAGAGGCTTTAGTAAGAGACAGAAGATAGGAAAAAAGACTTAGGGGTAAGTTAAGATGTTGCAAATGTAACCAAATTATAAAATCTGATGAATTGCTCCACTGATTTTATAACTGGATTCATTTCCTTTGGGGGTGTTGGAAGAAATATCCTTCTGGGTTCAGCTCCAAGTGGGGAAAAAGACACTGGAAGCATGGAGACTGCTTGGAAAGATGGTTTAATGGTGGACAGGATCACATGGTTTGAGTTCCTGAACAGAAAAGGGCCGAGATGCTCAGCGTGCCTTGGTTTTATGCCCTCTCTGGCTTTGAATTCCTGGAGCCCAGGAAGAATATCCTGATTGGTTGCTGCCAGAGGTCATAGCTAGCCTTTTAGGTTGTCTGTGTGCCAAGTTTGGTTGAACCTTGGCAAGTGGTGCAATAAAGGGCAATTAAATGGCTCTGCCTGAAGGAGGTAAATCTTTGTTATGTAGAATAGACTGGCTCAGGCCTTAATGGCCCATTGACAAAGGTGGGGGGAATGAGTTTCTGCTTCTCTGAGTTTCTACTACTCTTTTAGGGAAAATATTCTGCCTTTTTAGTATATCCTAAAATATTGCATTCTTTTAGGAGAGTGGTGAGTGCTAACTTCCTTCAGGGGCTAAACAGAACAAAATTACTTGGCAATGGAATATTTGTAATGATGCAAAGTATAGATCATATGAGAGCACCCATGGATGATGTGTGTGTATGCAAATACTTCAGTGTTGTTCACTTTATACTAGAAAGGGAGAAGGATAGGATCCAAATTTGACAAGCAACGTGTGTCCTCTAGTGGTCATAGCTTGCAACTGCACCCTGGCCTTTAGCGTTGATGGATGGAACTTTAATCCAGCTGCTTGATTATTAATCATTGTGGGAACCAAAGAAAATTCAGCAACATTAATAGCAAACCAGAGAATGATTAGACAGAAGGGTGGAGGGAGAGAGAAATAAATAAATAAGAATTCACTTAAAGAAGTAGAGGCAATGAAGAATGCAACAATTTAAACAAGGTGAATTTAGTACAGGTAAAGTCCTTGACTTATATCTACAACTGAGCCCCAAATTTCCATTGCTAAACAAGACAGTTGTAAAATTAGTTTTTGCCACAGTCGTTAAGTGAATCTGACTTCCCCCATTGACTTTGCTTGTTAGAAGCCAGTTGGGAAGGTTGCAAAGAGTGATCACATGACCCCAGGACATTACAATTGTCAAAAATACACGCCAGTGGCCAAGCGCCCAAATTTTGATCATGTGACCATAGGGATGCTACAACAGTGGTGTGAGAAACGTCCATACGTAACTTTTCTAAATGCTGTTGTAATTTCAGATGGTCACTGAATGTTTGTAAGTCAAAGACCACCTGTAGTAGAAATACACTTGCTTCTAAAGTGAACAAAGATGCATTATCATAAGAAAAGCCAAGCAGAACATGTCATGTGCAACCCAACTTGGCTATATACATAATGTTATCCTAAGTGCAGCGAGACATCTTCCTGCCAACAAAAGTGTGTATAGTCAAGGCTATGGTTTTCCCAATTGCAATGTAAGAAAGTTAGACCATAAGGAAGGCTGAGCGCCAAAGAATTGCGGCCTTTGAACTATGGTGCTGGAGAAGACTCCTGCGAGTTCCTTGCGCAGCAAGGTGATCAAACTGGTCAGTCCTAGAAGAGATCAACCCTGACTGCTCTTTAGAAGGCCAGATCCTGAAGATGAAACTCAAATATTTTGGCCACTTAATGAGAAGGAAGGACTCACTGGAGAAGAGCCTAATGCTGGGAAAGATTGAGGGCAAAAGAAGAACGGGACTTCAGAGAACAAGGTGGCTGGATGGAGTCACTGAAGCAGTCGGCGTGAGCTTAAATGGACTCCAGAGGATGCTAGAGGACAGGAAGGCCTGGAGGAACATTGTCCATGGGGTCACAATGAGTCAGACACGACTTCACAACTAACAACAACAACCCTATGTGCAGTCAGTCCATCCATTCTGATGCAAACTATTCTGGCTGGTAAAGCTGTCCCTTTCCAGCAAGTGACTTTCCTGGTCTTGGAGTCTTGAGAATCTTTTGACATGAGATCCTGGGAAGTGAATCTCTGCTCTGCAAAGCAAGTCAGCCTCTCCTATGCTGGCTAGTTTACATAAGGTGTTCACTCATGGTTTGTTTAAACCAGGGTGTATTGAATAAACTGTGATGGCTGGATTCATTGATTGCACTAAAACAGGAACTGGCAGCCTTTTAGTATACTAGAGCTGTATGTTATCATTTCAGAGGTGGGGAGACGAGGTGGGGGAAGGGAACTTTAGTGGATGATAATGAGTAGCTGCTCTGCCCAAAGCAAGCAAAATAGTTTTTGACTTAATGCAATTTATAGACCCCCCAAAATGCAGGCACTCCAGAAATTAAAGATGAAAATTCAAGGTTCAAAGATATACGAGAAAAGAAAAAACAATTTTTTTTCACTCAAGGAAATGCAATCTGTTAAAGGTTGAACAAGAGGTACCTTTTTTTGTTGAAAGGACAATAATGAATGAGTAAATATAATTAATTAAAGAACAGCTTGAATTTTGTGACTGTTACCCCACCCCACCCCCCTTTTTTTAAAGTCATCTAATAAATCTTGTAATCAACAGAAAAAACAACCTCTAATACATTAACATTCTGATCTTCCTGTTTGGATTTCCTGACTAATGGTTTCTGTTTGTTTGCAGCAGGAACAGAATCTGCCACCCACCTCCTCTCACTACCCTTATTAGTCATGTTAAATTGATGTGTCAAGAGAATAATGATTTCATCAGATCCCAGAACATGAGGTGCTTTGTCTCCAAGTCTTATGAGCTGTGGTTTGCTGAGCTGAGTAGCTCTCTGTTCCTTTCCCTTTTGAATCATATGCCTTGCACATGCAGAATTTATTATTTTATTTTATTTTATTTTATTTTTATTTATTAATTTGTCAAGCATATATAAGATATTCTTTACAACCCAGTTCAATTCAGAAATATTTTGGACACAAACAAACAAAAAAAAAGGTTACATTTTGCTCAGACAGCTACATTCCATTTTTCTGGACCCAACTTTATATGGATGAACGAGGATCAGAATCTAGTGAAGTGTTTATCTATTCTTACACAGAGCTTCTTCCTGGAGCTCTGTTGAAATGGTCACTTGTTGTCTGCGTGCAGCAGAAAACTGAAAGTGGCGGTCCCATTGTGAATCAGAGGTATCCTTGTTCTGGCTTGCAGCTCCAGGACATATTTCATGCAGGGAAGGACCTCCCCTCCCATATTCCTGCTAGAAAAGCCATCTACCAAGCTCCAGCAGTTCCAGAAGGGCATTTACGGAAGGAAGGAAGCTGTAGAGAGTTCTGTTTTCTGCTGCTCTATAAAACCTGACTTGTAACTGCTGGTCAGCTGTTATTCAGGTTGATCCACGTCTCAGAGCAGAAATCAACTTGGAGATCTGGCTGTCAACAGAGAATGGGATTGGGCAAGAATCCATTCAAAGGACCAGCGAGATAGAAAACGTTGAAATGTATCAACATGAGTCACTGATATAAGAAGAAGGGGGAATATTTGGGAAAATATTTTGAAACAAGGTTCCTCTACCAAAGGAATGGTCTCTCTCTGTTCCAAAATGGTACCAGAAATACCAGAAAGATGGCAGAACTACATTTAGTGAAGAAAAGCTCAGAAGAATGGAGATCATCCTGTTCATAATGAATCATATCTAGAAAATGATGGTAAAATTGTTCCCAAATTGTGTTGCTGATAGTCTGCCTGTTGGGACATGCATCTTTGCTTGACTTGACTTTTTTGAGATTCAGATTTAAGTACGGTATATGCAGGCTTAATTGGAGAGCTAGAAAGTCATGGAACGGTCAATAGTCATGAATACTCCTTCAGTGGTATCCCTAAAAGATGGACATGTTTTCAATGTATTACTTCATTGCAAGCCTTTTGACTGAATTGTAAAAAAAAACAACCCCCCAAAACCCCAACCCTAAATTACCAGCCATCTCTCTCCAAGAAAATTAGGTTTAGTAAAGCATTTCTCTACTGCTCACTATCTCTGTTCAGTTCATTTAAAACAGTAATTCTGATTAACCCTGAAAAGCTGTGTTCCTTTCTACAGTACTTCAAAACTCCACATCTCAGCTGCTGGCCATGTTATCCATCACAAAAGGTAATCTTCGAATTCCTCTGCTATTTTTCAAGATCTCCTTTTCTAACACCCCCTCTGTGCTTCATTTCTATTAAATGTGCACAAGAATGAACATTTCCTGTGTGCCTTTAATTGAAAATAATCAAGATTCAGCACTCAATGGATGCTTGCTCTGTCAAAAACCATCAGATATACAGTACTTATTTCCTTCAAAATGTCAGCAGTTCCTCTTTAGAATTCCTTCTTCTGGCCAGATCTAGATCTTCTAGAAGTAGGCTCAAAATAGTGGCATCATTCTTTCACCACTCCCAGCCTTCCTTAAACCTTGGAGAATTTTCCTCCAAAACTGACTAAAATCTTCCTCAGTTTTGTCTTTCTCCTTTCCTCTGTAATTTCCTTCTGTCTGTCTAACAAGCTAGCAGCAGAGGGCAATCACACATCTCCAAGCCTTCTTCTTTCCTATGAACCTTTCTTGACTTTCCCTCCAGTGCCAACTTGACCACAGTCAGCTGCCTTCAGCAATCCTTGTTCAAGCTGCTTATGGAAAAAGAAGCAGGAGCAGGAAGGTCTACTACTTACCTGCATCCAAGCAGAAGACTGAGGTGGTTCTTCTCCAATCACTCTCCGGATGCTTGGAGTAGGGGCAAAGAAAAGACTTGGGCAGAAGTAGCAGCATTGGATTTTCCTCTAGCATTTACTAACTAGTGATTTCTTGGAGAGTAAACCAGGCTTGGAATTCCGCCTATTTCTCTGCAAAATTTTTCACTTCTGGCAATGCCTTAATAGGACTGATGTGTTGATTGGCAAAGTGGCTTGATCTCTAATTAAACTTTCAAGAAGAGGAGGAGGAGGAGGAGGAGGAGGAGGAGGAGGAGGAGGAGGAGGAGGAGGAGGAAAGAGGAGTTATGCTTTTTCCAAATGTTTATTTCCCTATTTGATAGGGAAAAGCCAAGTTGCCTAATGAAGAAACTGGTTAAATGCTGCTATTAAGCTGATAAGTGTATTTTTCTTGGGAAAATAAATTTGAGGAGGGAATAACTTATGTGTCTTAACAACACCATATTTTCCAGCTTAATATCATGAGATTTTTTAGCAATATTGAGCTGTGATGGTTTGTTCTATTTGTTTTGTTTTTTGTTGGATCATTTCTGTATTTCTGCCAGCACTGAAAATAGAGTAGAAAATTACAATAAAATACAGTATTCTGCCCAAGAGCTCTGCTTCATCATGTCATAACTAGCCTTTTGCCACAATCTTTTCCTTTTCTTTCCCTCCCAGCCTTTTTCAACAGTAAAAAGTAAGACTACTTTCTGCTTGCATATAATGGTTGGTGATTCATGGACATGTCTGTTTCTTGACAAGATTATAGAAATGGTTTGCCATTGCCTTTTTGGATGTAAATTTTTGAATTTCCAGTCTAGCCTACATCCCCGGGGCTCTCCCACCTAATACTAACCAGGCCTGACACTACTTAGCTTTCACATGCAGATAAGGTGAGACAGTTGTTATCACTGATGGATATTTATACATCTCTCAAACAGGAATTGACTCCATTCATCTGAAGGTCAATCTGTTTCTTCTATTGCTGTGAGTACTGAGTAGTTCTCAGAGAGATTTTTGATTTTCCTTCCTTACCACACAAATGAATCATAACCAAGTGAGTCTACCTGCAATTTATCTCTCTCTCTCTCCTCTCCCCCCTCCCATTATCTATCTCTCTCTATCTCTCTGACACACTCTCTCTCTCTCTTGGCCTGGAAGTGGGGGGGGGGAGGGGAACTGGGCCACGTGAGCTGAGCTCAACGTGTGAGCGGTGGGCTGGCATGCATGTGTATGCATGCACAGCTCAACTTGCATAAGTTGAGCTGCATGTGTGTGCACGTGGGCCAGCCTGCTGCTTGCGCAAATCGAGCTGTGCACACATGTGCACATTGACCCATCACTCACAGGGCCCAGTTCTGAATAGGCCATGGCCAGCTAGTGGGCTGCAGCCCAGTGGTTGGGGACCCCGATCTATCTTCTATCACAGGGGTTCCCAAACTTGGCAGCTTTAAGACTTGTGGACTTCGACTCCCAGAATTCTCCAGCCAGCTATGCTGGCTGGAGAATTCTGGGAGTCGAAGTCCACAAGTCTTAAAGCTGCCAAGTTTGGGAACCCCTGTTCTATCATGTCTGTCTGTCTGTCTGTCTACCTCCCTGTCTGTCGTCGTCATCTCCTTATTTGGATCCTGATGAATGAGAAATGCACAGTATTTATTTCTGCCGCTTCATCTCTTAATGTTTTCCTCTTTCTCTTCCATTGCTTACTGTTTCACTCTTCCATTTTAGCATTTGACAGAATGTATACATTTGCATTCCATTAAATGAATAAGGGATCCATAGCATGATGGCATAAACCAGTTGGTTCCCAATGCTCAAATTATTTGTTTAACTAAAGATAAAAATGTGAAACACTATTACTTTACATGTTTGAACTTGACTTCATAAATAATTGTCATATTTTTTCCTGACAAATAGAATTCTCTTTCCAAATATAATATTTTTTCTACAATTGTTATAATACTTAAAAACATGCTCAGGAAGGAGATACATTTGATAGGCAAGCTTCATTTTTGACTCAATTCCTACCTAGAAGCAGACACTGGGTTTCTTCCAAAATGTCATTAGCCGACCTTTATTTACGCAACAGCAGTTTTTCTCATCCTTTTAGAATTGCTCTTGGATGAGTAAAACTTCAAATTTCTAGAGCATGTTTTGGGAGCAAAGGTTTGGAGAAAAAGTTAATAGATGGATTGACACTACTGAATTAAAGTAGCACATTAAAGTTTGGAGTGTGTGTGTGTTTGTGTTCTGTAGAAACCTTTGACTATAGAGACCTGGAAACTGTGGGCACATCTGTCATTTTGACAGCATGTCTTAAGCATTCTTAAGCACAATTCCAGATGTGCAATGGTTGCCACTGGAAGTGCTATTTACAAAGTATCTTCCATATTGGGTGAGATCAATCATCAAACATAGATTTACAAGAAGGTAAAGTGTTGAAGTAAAAAATGACAATAAAGGTTATCTTATCTAAAATATGTAACGAAGTACCATATACACATATGCTTGAAAAAAGTTAAACAATAGATGCTAGGAAGGAAAAAAAGTGTAGTGATTAAGGTCCTGGACGTGGATCAAGGAAACGTGTGTTCATTAAAATGTTTTTTTTAAAAGTATTACAAGTTCAAGCAGGATAGGGAACCGAAGGTATCACGAGGAGGATCCTGGATAGATTTCATAAGCAGTTAGTATTCTACAGGACATTTCAATCCATTTGAAAGCTATTTCTCCTCCAAACAAAATCAGAAATTGATGAAAGAAACAAATCATAATTAAAATATTATTTAACGATTAAAAAAAATGAAATTGAAATAAAGAGAATGCACACAGACATTATTTGTTAGGTAAAGGCTTTTGGCTCCTACCTCAAAGCTCTCACATGCTAATTTCTTCTCTTCAGGTAGAGATATGTCAGAATCAATATCATTTTCATCATCTAACTTTATTCCCAGGGTCTTTATTTTCTGCCGCAAATTCCTGATGTGCAATTTCAAGTTTGCGAGTTCATTTTTCAGATCTTCTATCTCCTTTTCAAAAAGACAGACCAAAGCAAATGAGAACCTGTGAGACATTGATCAAAATGTCAAAATCAAAAATATTCTGCAATAGCGTACTGTAGTGATTAAGGTTGAGGGAGCCATTTTAGTGTAGAGGTTAAGGTGCTGGGGGAAAAAAAACGGGAGACACTGAATTCTAGTTCCACTTTTGGTATGACAAATGGCTGGGTGACTTTGGTCCAGTCACTCTCTCCCAGCCCAAAATATCAGACGCAGGCTGTTGCAACAAATGGATTAACACTGAATTGATCCAAAAACAAAGCAGATCCTGTGTGAAAATGTGTGAAAATGTGTTAGGAAACAAAAAAAAAAAGTGTAGTGTGCTGAATCAAGGAAACCTGTGTTCAAATTCCCATTCAAAGTACAGCTATATCCATGGTATCAATCTTCAGGCAAATATTGCTAGATGCTGATTTACCTGTACGTAATCCTCCTTAACAGCTTTCAGGTCAGTGTTCAATTGATCTACTTCTTTTTGAAGGGCTTCTTCATTAGGGCTCCTAAAAAATGATATATTTCTTTATACAACTGTTGTGGAATAAAAAACAATGTTTTTCCTTAACATAAACTTAATAATTTCACTTGTTCTTTGGTCTGTTCTTGGTAACACAGACACTAAAATTTCTTGGTATTTTCCAAACATGTCCAACCATTGCTATTGCTCTCAAGCAGTGTTTGTCAACCTTGGTAGCTTGAAGATGGGTGGACTTCAACTCCCAGAATCCCCCAGCCAGCGCTGCTGGCTGGGGGATTCTGGGAGTTGAAATCCACCCATCTTCAAGCTACCAAGGTTGACAAACACTGCTCTCAAGGGAGATAAATCAGATGTGCAAGTGATTCCACAGATCTGGAGGGCACTAAAATAGAGAAAGTGCCATGAAATCATTTTTTACTCCAAGCAACCACATACTGTAGCCGTCTATCCCTAAGCTGTCCTTGAGGTCTTCCAACATTGCACTCATCACCATTATAGCGAACATAGAGAAGGTATTTATAAAGAAGGTCCATTAGAAATCGAGTAACCAGCTGGAGGAAACTGTCCTATCCTATAAATATGATTTCCCCTGGATTCTGAGGGCTAGAAGGATCATAAAAGCTGAGATTAATTATACTATTATACTGAGATCCATTATACTAACAATCCAGAGATGTTGTTTCTGGTGAAGAAATGATTGGTTTTTAATTCACTAGGGCAGTGATGGCTAACCTTTTTGCCGTTGCGTGCCAAAAGTGGGGGGGGAGCGCGGGAGGGTTGTGTGCGTGCATGCCCGCACCCATAATTCAATGCGCCCTGCCCCACGTGCATGCACCCATGACCCCCCTGGTGCACCCCGCTTTTGGCTCGGGTTGGCCCAGTGAGCCCGGTAGGCCGGCTTTTTGCCCTCCCCAGGCTCCAGAGGTTTTCTAGGAGCCTGGGGAGGGTGAAAACAGCCTTTACCCCACCCCCCCGAGGCCCTCCAGAGGCTGGAAATGGCCCGTTTCCCGACTTACGGTGGGCCTAAAAGGCCCCAAAATCAGCTGGCCTGCGCACACTCACATGCATGCTGGAGCTGAGTTAGGGCAACGCTCGCATGCCCACAGATATGGAGGTGGCACGCGTGCCATAAGTTCACCATCACGACACTGGGGGGGGGATTTTTTTTAATTTTTTTATTTTTATTCTTATTTATATGCCGCCCTTCTCCGGAGACTCAGGGCGGCTTACAATGCGTTAAGCAATAGCCTTCATACTTTTGTATATTTTATACAAAGTCAGCTTATTGCCCCCATAAACTGGCTCCTCATTTTACCTACCTTAGAAAGGATGGAAGGCTGAGTCAACCTTGAGCCTGGTGAGATTCGAACTTACAGTAATTGCAGGCAGCTGGATGTTAAATGCTGCCTTGTAGGAGGCATTAGCCCCCTACGCCACTCAGGCTCCTGAGTGAAATGAAACGTAAGATTTGAATGCTGGACTAATTATGGGCTGATCCATACTTCCTGCTTGCACAAGGATAGGCCACCTACAGCTTTCGGTAGCAGGAATGGATGATTAAAAAAAAAATTAATATTTGTTACTAGACCGCCCTTCTCCCTCAAGCCTCAGCCTGTCCCGAGACAGTTAAGAAGGTAAACTCCACCAGCGTTTTCTTGCTCCACATCAAAAAAAATTCTCTCCCCTTTCCTGACTTCCCGCTGGTACAAGCCTGATGGGTTTCATTCATCTTGCACAAATCCCTTGATTCTAGTTGGCTGGTGTGTGCTGTGGCAGGCACACCCACTCTCTACTTTTGAGCTATCTCATACTGTTTGCCATGAAAAGCTAGCTAGACCTTGAGCTTATTCCCCACTGGGGTTTAGTAGAAGAGAAAAGTTGGGCATCTGTTTATTTATTTATTTTTTCAACAGACTCAGCATGGAAGGGGGGCCATTTGTTTTGGTGGCCACTGTTGGCTTTTTTAGCTGCTTGAAATGAACAAGAGTTCTGCCCAATTTTCTCTTCCATTTCAATGGGCAAGGAGAACTGTAAAACGGTGTATGTTTATCACCAGTAAGTAGTTAGGGGACCTGCCCACAGGAGGGAAAGCAATCTGTTGCTTTCCTGCTGTTGTTGGGAGTGGAAAAGCAACAGGAGAATCCATCAATCAAGGTCTGTGTTAACAACAGTTTAACCAGAAGGCTTTGCCTTCACTGTGGCCAAAATGGAGACAGGATTAAGCAAACTTCATTGTCACCTGTTTACGCAGAGGAGATAGGAACTTGAACGCTACAGTGTGGAAAAGCTCTCTTATCCATATCCACATGTCTTTGAGGCTTGTAGTTGGCCCTTCTAACTACAACATCTGTAATAAAACTACTTCATCAAAGAATCTCCATAGACCTTCTTCATCATAGATATACAGTACGTCCTTGAATCATTTCCTTCTAGCTTCCTTGGGTGAAGCCCAACATTCTCAGGGATCACACATATGATTGCATACTTGTGAACCAGTTGGGGGGAAGGGAAACCACAAGAGTTTGTGTAAACCATATGGAGTTACTCTTCCATTATTTAAAAAAAAAACATGACTAAGTATGGGAGGATAGAGAACAGCCAATGGCGAAGCCATAGCCCACATCACCTGAGATTAAATAGAATTTCCCAAAGCTCTTGATTTGTATTACTAAAATAGGTGCAAACATTGAGCTGAACTCCACATTTGATCCCGCAAAGGGGTCCTTCTGGTCCTTTGGATCTGGCACAGCTTTTTTATAGGTTAAATAACGTGGAAACCATCCTCATTGCTCTCGTCTGGAGTCCCTGAAAAACATGCCATGAAATTATGGGACCCTCCAGAGCAGGGTTTCTCCAACTCAGCAACTTTAAGATTGCTGGGGAATTCTGGGAGTTGAAGTTCACACATTTTAAAGTTATTGAGATGGAGAAATCCTGGTCTAGAGAATCCAGGAGATCTAATGGAGTGACAAAGGGAGGGGGGAATAGACCAAGTTTGATTTTCCTTTACCCCAGAAGTAGCAATCTACAGACAATGAAAGACCAAAATGCAACCAAGAATTGAAATCACTAAAAAGATATATTGCAAATTAGGATTAGCAACTGAGAGCCAGTGTAAATGTTAAGGCATTAGACTTAGGCTGGAGAAAGTCAGGTTTAAGTCCCAGTTCCATAACTGAGGCCATCTGGTAACTTTCAAACTGTTAGGCCAAAATCTCACAAAATTGTTGTGGGAAAATCATTAGAAGAAACTCTGGCAAGCCATCTTCAAAAGAGGCAACATAAATAAAACACTGTAAGCAAATGGTAGCTTTCAAGAAGACAGCATCTAGCTCAGTGGTGGGTTTCAAAATGTTTTACTATCGGTTCTGTGGGTGTGGCTTGGTGCGCATGGCATGGCTTGGTGGGCATGGCTTGGTGGGTGTGGCAAGGGAAGGATACTGTAAAATCTCCATTTCCTCCCCACTCCAGGGGAAGGATACTGTAAAATCTCCATTCCCTCCCCACTCCAGGGGAAGGTTACTGCAAAATCCCCATTTTCTCCCGATCAGCTGGGACTTGGGAGGCAGAGAATAGATGGGGCCAGAGCCAGTCAGAATTTTTACTACCAGTTCTCTGAACTACTCAGAATTTCCGCTAATGGTTCTCCAGAACTGGTAAGAACCTGCTGAAACCCACCTCTGATCTAGCTTCTTTACACTCAATATTTCCTTTATCCCAGTAACATATAAGCATTCTGGGATCTCACTCCTTCATTACAATATTGTATAGCCTAGATATAGTTGGACTAAGAATTTTGTGGTTTGTTTATAGGAATGAACTTTGCCCAGTTCAAAGACAGCATTCATTTATAGACCTATATAACGTATCACATCTGAAGTTCAAATTCTCAGAAGTAATAAGGAAAAGCCATTAGTTGATCCTACATTATTTTCTCAGTAAAGGGAAACTCTGCTCATGTGAACATGTTGCAGAATTTCTCTTTCTTCCGGAATAAATTCTGGAATTTTAGTGGGTAAAATTGAAAATGTATTATGCCTAGGTTTAGATAACTGCTCTGGGCACCTTATGGGAGCCTGCAAATAAAGATGTTTTGTTTAAAAAGGACAAAGCTGTAGTTATCACCATTAAATCAATGAAGGCACTACTGCTTCAGAAACAAATTGTAATGTTCAGTGGTGCTTACTGCTAGAACAATGTCACTTCAAACTTCATTGAGGTTATTTCCAAATCTCCGAATGAGCCTAATAATAAATCATCCTTTATAAATAATAAAAGATTCTCTCTAGCTCAAGCTATGTTTGACAAGGCCAGACTTCTTTGCCTGAATTATATAGAATGGGAAGAGATTCCCATTTTTAAAGCAAAAGAAATATATCAGCAAAAGAAATAGAATGCAAATTAAATCCACTGTTTTGCTATGGAAACCTAGCCAACAGAGATGTGCTTCTGTAAGTTTTAATTGTTACATATAACTAGATTGTTACATATAACATATAACTAGAGCATACAAAATATTTGCTAGACCAATTCTCGAATACAGCTCATCTGTCTGGAACCCACACTGCATATCGGACATTAATACAATTGAGTGTTCAGAGATCTTTCACGAGAAGAGTCCTCCACTCCGCTGCTCGCAACAGTGCCTTATGCCACCAGACTTGAAATTTTGGGCTTAGACAACTTAGAACTACGCTGCCTTCGGTCTGACCTAAGCATAGTACATAAAATTATATGCTACAATGTCCTACCTGTCAATGACTACTTCAGCTTCAACCACAACAATACATGAGCACACAATAGATACAAACTTAAGGTAAACCACTCTAAACTTGATTGCAGGAAATACGACTTCAGTAACAGAGTAGTCAATGCCTGGAATGCACTACTTGACTCTGTGGTTTCTTCCCCAAACCCCCAAAACTATAACATTAGACTGTCTACTGTTGACCTCACCCCATTCCTAAGAGGTCTGTAAGGGGTGTGCATAAGTGCACCTACATGCCTATCATCCCTGTCCTACTGTCCCCATTTACTGTCTCCATTATCCTTATCCTGTATTCATAATCATGTTTATACTTATAGTTGTTATCTAATACATGCTTGACAAAATAAATAAATAAAATAAAAATAAATATATATAAGCTGGTAACCGTTTTCTGAGGCTCAGTGGACAATGACAGCAGACACAGGACCACAAGGCTGCTACAAATTGTACCCCTAGAAAGTGTGGAGTATTTTTTTTTATGTATGTACACTAACAATATCTCAGATTTTCCTCTTCTGCCATGTTGTTTTGTACAGAACATTTTTCTTCATCCTCCTGTTTTCTGCTTTCTAGTCATGAAGGTTTCTTTTCCCTCATGCCTGTACACTTTCAAGAGAAAGTCTTCAAGATTATCTCTAGGCCAGTGGTGAAATCCACATTTTTTTACTACCGGTTCTGTGGGCATGGCTTGTTGGGCGTGGTGTGGCTTGGTGAACGTGGCTTGGTAGGTGTGGCAGGGGAAGGATACTGCAAAATCCCCACTCCCACCCCACTCCAGGGCAAGGATACTGCAAAATTCCCCATTCCCTCCCTACTCCTGGGGGAAGGATATTGCAAAATCTCCATCCCCACCCCACTCTGGGGCCAGCCAGAGGTGGTATTTGCCGGTTCTCTGAACTACTCAAAATTTCTGCTACTGGTTCTCCAGAACCTGTTGGATTTCACCCCTGGTCTAGGCTCAGCAGATTTTGACACAACACAAATGTTGGTGGAAATAAATACAGTGCACCGGTATACCCCATGTACATTTGTATTATCTCTTTAACAGCTCCATCTCATCCAAAAAGAATTCTACATCTCACAAAAGTTTTTCTACTGTGGAAGATATGTAGTTCTTCCAATAGATAACATCTATTTTGTGTATTCTTTTCAAAGAAAGAAAACACAGAGCTCTTCAATCAACTGGTTTCTTATACTGTTAACAGTGACAACTCTCCGATTTAACCGTGTACCGTTGTGGTACAACAGTCAGTGACTCTGGTAACTACATCCATTAATCATGTTTGCTTGATGGCCAACGGTGATCAGCTCGTATCCACTTGAGATGTCATTCATGTACTTTTGTTTAGAATGGTGAAGGCTCCGAATAACAATTATATGCTAAACAGTTACTTGTGACTCGTAAAGGTGAGGGAGGGGAATTAAAATTGAATACCGATGAGCATGTCACATTAGTAAAAAAATAATGCTTTCTGAGAGGCTTGGAAACCTTGTTCAGGTACTGATTATGGCTTGCTTCTTTGTGACGTCAGCTCTGCAAGATTAATGTCATATCTTGCAGGATTTTTTTGCAATACGCTGTAGCCCCAAGGCTGCATAAAATCTTACTTAGCTGCCAGATATAAAATGCACAACTTAGAACCAAGTCCTAAGTGGCATTTGAGAAAGGCAAGCGGATTAATCGTACTAGAAGGCCATGCCAGAATATTTTACAAAATCATTTTCCAGAATCAATTTATTAGGCAATAGATTAAATATTATTTACACAATCGCTGTTCGAAAATTAGAAATCTTCTCTTACAGTGTACTTTCTATTGTTGCATGCATCACAATTATTCAATTTGCCTAAATATAACTCAAATATATTATGGGATGGATGGATACACACACACACACACACACACACACACATATATATGGTATATATATGAATACTGCTCTTGATAATGACAGTGACATGGCTTTCTGGTAATCTATTCAAGTAGTCCTCAATTTACAACCATTTATTTAGTGGCCATTTGAAGTTACAACAGCAGTGAAAAAAGTTACTTATGACCGTTTTCACACTCACGACCTTATGATGATGCAGCATCCCATGGTCATGTGGTCAAAATTTGGGCTCTTGGCAACTGGCATTTATGATCATTGCAGTGGGAGATCGCCATTTGTGACCTTCCCAGCAGGCTTCCCAGCAAGCAAAGTCAATGAGGGAAGCCAGATTCACTTAAGAACCGCATGATTCCCTTAACATCTGCAGCAATTCACTTAACAACTGTGGCAAAAAAAGAGATCATAATAAAATAGTGCGAAACCCACTTAATAATTGCCTTGCTTAGCAACAGAAATGTTGGGATCAATTGTGGTCGTAAGTCAAGGACTACCTGTAATTCTGCAAGACAAGTTTTCATGCAGGTCTGTGCTTTGGGGCTGGGCAAAGTCCAGGTTTTAGGAAAACTCAACCTTCTGTAACTCACTTCTTCCCCAGTCCTTTATGTTTTGACTTCACAATTTCCTGTAAAATGTAACTCAGTCGGTCAGATGGATACTTTTGGGCAGCATTCTTCAATCCTTGGATTTCGAGATCTTTCTGATGCAGCAAAAGGACCAACGAACGGTAGTTTTCCAGCAATTTGGAATCCTGAAGCAGAAAACTGGATTCCCTGTTAAGGAAAGAGAGCCCAATGGTTATCATGCTGCCACCCTCAAGGAGGAGCTCTTTGGTTTAGGAGTAGACTAGCTACCGTAATCCCTTGTCAGAATAAAAATAGATAATAGGGTATTGCTGCATCAAATAATTGGAAGAAGCATGAAGGGACATTCCTCCTCGTTCATAAACCACAGGTTCTTCTTGCAGACAGGTGGGCATATCCTTTCTCTGAGTAGATGCTAGTGGCAAGGCTAATTCAAAACATCTTGATGCCCCAGGAAGGATTTATTATATTACAAATCCAGGACAAGAGAACACCGTCATCTCCAGCATACCGTAGGTGTGCCATTCTCCATGATCTTTAAACATTTATGATCAATTTTACCAAATGACGGTTCATTGCCTGATGCCAGTGGTCATTTCCCCTGCATCATCTCTAGCCCAGAACGTTTGAGGGAATGGCTAATGTATACTTTTTTGCAAATGGAAATTAAATGGTACAGTGAATTCTAGCCTGATTTATTTTTTCCCCCCTGCTTGTTCTATTACGTTTATTGAACATTTTTTTAATACGAGCAAGCAAACAAACAAACAAAAATAAATATTTACATCATCTTCTTTTCAACATCTTTGTATCAGTAATCTATATTTATACATTTTCTCTTTTTTATCTTAATCTATCTCTTATACATATATTCCTAGTAAATCCTATCTTCTCCTATCTTCTCTTAATCTAAATATTTTATTTACTTTTAACATAAACAGGTACCTAGTTTCCTTTCCACAATGTATATCTTCCATTTATTTCCATATTTCTCCACCTAATTTAACTATTGTTTAGTTTTCTTTTGTCCCCCTTTTTGCCTGATTTATTTTTAATATTGAGAGAGCTTTTTTTTTTTTGCAGGCCTTTTATACCCAGAGAAGGAAAGAAATATTGTTACACTACTTTCTCACCTGCTCTCTGAAATCAGCCAGCCAAAAAGACAAGTTTATTATTGCTATGCAAACTCAGTTATTGTTCCCTAGCATCAGGTGGAAACTTCCCAAGGCAGCTCTTAGTTACTGCCCTGTTTTATCTCTGTGTTGCAGGAAAATGGTCATAAAATAGACAGAGCAAGTGCCCGCTTGGATTTACCTGGAAACTGACAATCCAGGACAATTAAGGTAGGCTGCCTGGATGGTTTATCATACTGCATTTTCTTTCTTTTTTCATGGGACACTATTTTATCTTTTTAATAAATTTGCTTGTCCTGAATCTTTAGTAAGATTCAGTTGTTCCCTAATCATTGTTAATATTGCAGTAATGGACAGAACTGCAGTACTTTTTGGAGAGTCAAAAACAAAGGATCGAATCCTCATAATTCAAGTCCCCATAAACTCATTTGGTGACTTTAAGCCACTCACTGGTTTGTTGTGAGAATAAAAGGAGAAGTGAGTGAAACCACCACGCCTTGAGCTTTTGGGGGGAAAGAGAGGCAAATACAGTAAATGCAAGAAAGAAGTTACCCTATAAATTCGATCTCAGTGTTCCCAATGGACCCGGAAACCCCAGTCTACCTCTCAAATTTTTGATTCTGAGGATTCTTTAAATTTATTTGACATTTAAAAAAAAACAAATACCCCCAACAACTGTGTTTCCAAAATGATCTATAAAATGTTTTGAAGCAAAAGTTAAACAAAATTAAACTACTGTATTTTTTGGACTATAAGACGCACCAAGATTTCGAAGAGATAAGTAAGAAAAAAAAGGTTTTTGCCCTTCCCAGCCCAGGAGCACTCTGCAGGCCTCACAAACCCTCTGTGTGCCCCATTTTTCGCAAAAATGGGCCCGTTTTTCACAAAAATGGGCCCGTTTTTTGCCCGTTTTTGCAAAAAACGGGGTGCGCAGAGGGTTTGGGAGGCCTGCAGAGTGCTCCTGGAGGTTGGGGGAGGGCAAAATGCCCCCATTTTGGCAAAAAACAGGCCCATTTTTTGGAAAAATGGAATGAGCAGGGCGGGGCTTCAGGAGGCCAAAAATAGCTGTATTCGATTTATAAGGCGCATCAACATTTCCACCCTCTTTTAGGGGGAGGGGGAGTGTGTCTTATACTCTGAAAAATAAGGTAAATTCTGCAGCTTAAAGTAGCAATTAGCTCTAGGCCAAAAAAAAAAAAGTAGATTCCCTGCCAATCTTTTTGGCAATATTATAGAAATGGCTTGCTGTTGCCTTTTCATGGGATCTTTTATTCCCAAGCTTAAATATTTATTTATTTATTTATTTATTTATTTATTTATTTATTTATTTATTTATTTA
>WNWU01014414.1:0-17869 GCA_012654045.1 Ptyas mucosa | reverse complement strand
TTATTTATTTATTTATTTATTTATTTATTTATTTATTTATTTATTTAATTTGTATACCGCCCTTCTCCAGCTGGACTCAGGGCGATGAACAGCCAAAATAAAATAGAGCATACAAAATTAAAAAACAATTTAAAATAATTAAATAGTTTTGGCCCACAATTTAAAACAACCAAGTTAAAACCAATTTATAATTTAAAACCAAAACAATAGGGTCAAGCCAGGCCGGCTAGATGAAATAAATGTGTTTTCAGGGCTCGTCGGAAAGCCCGGAGGTCAGGTATCATGCGTATCTCTGGGGGTAGGTCATTCCACAGGGCGGGTGCCGCTACAGAAAAGGCTCTCCCTCTGGGGGTCGCCAGCCGGCATTGTCTGGCGGACGGCACCCTAAGGAGGCCCTCTCTGTGCGAACGTTATGTGCGAAATAACAGCCTTGGGGTTTCCTATCCTATCTAGTACATTCCTCCTATCCCAGTACTAATCAGGTCTGATCCTACTTCTCCCCTCCCCCACTTTATGGTCAGCTTGGTCACCAGTATCCTCAGTCCCCTACATGTACAGCAGGGGTGGTAATAACTTACCTTCGCTACCGGTTCGCAGATGTGAGTGCGCGTGCAGAACCTTCCACGCATACGCAGAGCATCAAAAATGGGATGTGATGATGTCCGGGTGGGTGGGCGGAGCCTCCCACAGCCACCACTACCAATGCACCTGAACTAGATAGAACCAGCTGAATACCACCACTGAAGTACAGTCCCAGGGGACCCTTTTTTTCTCTTTGCAATTACCAGATCCCTACAGGAGGAAGGCTTAGAAGAAGAGTTGGCCTGACCCAGACGACCACCAGTTTCAGGCCGGACCCAGGTACTGCAGCAGAGCTCCTGAGAGATCGTCTCTGAGGGAACATGCTCTTCAAGAGTCAGAAAGACTTCTGTTAAGCAGGAAGCTAGATATAAACCTGTACTTGGCCCAATTCACACAACACACTAATGAACCAGCCTGATTAGCAAGAGTGCACATATTCACACGTCTATCTGGTGCTGCCACTTAATCGGGCCAAAGATTTGTCTGAGGTTATTTGAATCACACAAGCCCACTCACACAAGTTATTTCAAATTTATATGATAGAATTAGCTTCTGATCTTCTGAGGTCAGATCTTCGTAAACTAGAAAAAAGTGGGATAGATAGCTTCACCACCAGATGGATTCACAACTGGCTGACAAACCGTACTCAATGAGTACTCCTTAATGGGTCTAAGTTTTTCTATCAGGTTCGCCTGATCCGCCAGTTGCGTCCCTTTCTGCATCGGGACTCCTTATGCACGGTCACTCATGCCCTCGTCACTTCCCGCCTGGACTACTATAATGCTCTCTACATGGGGCTCCCCTTGAGAAGAACCCGGAGGCTCTAACTGGTCCAGAATGTGGCCACGCAGGTGGTTATGGGAGCGACATGGCGTTCCCATGTAACATCACTTCTGTGCGAGCTGCACTGGCTCCCGGTGGTCTTTTGGGTGCGCTTCAAGGTTTTGGTCACCACCTTTAGAGCGCTCCATGGCTTAGGACCTGGTTACTTACGAGACCACCTTCTGCCACCAGTAGCATCTCACCGGCCAGTACGTTCTCATAGAGAGGGGCTCCTCAGGGTGCTGTCAGTCAAACAGTGTCAACTGGCGGCCCCCAGGGGAGAGCCTTCTCTGTGGGGGCACCTGCCATTTGGAATGAGCTCCCCATGGAGATACGGAGGATCCTGGACTTACGCACTTTCCACCGTGCCCTCAAGGCCTTTTTATTTCAACAGGCTGGCCTGGCCTAACCTCCTTTTAATTATTCAATTTTAAATTTGTTTTAAAACAATAGGGGTGTTTTAATCTGTATTGGCCAAATTATTTAATGTGTTTTTATATGGTTTTGTAAATGTTGTATTACATGTGTTTTACTTTTTGACTGTTCACCGCCCTGAGTCCTTTGGGAGTAGGGCGGAATATCAATCCAATAAAATGAAAAAAATGAAATGAAAGTCTACATGGAGAGAAGTAAGCAGAGGGGTGCCACAAGGTTCCATCTTAGGCCCAGTACTCTTCAATATCTTCATAAACGACTTAGATGAGGGAATAGAAGGGGAACTCAGCAATATTTGCAGGAATAGCTAACACTCTAGAAGATAGGCTCAAAATCTAGATGGATCTTGACAGACTTGAACACTGGGCCCTATCTAACAAAATGAAATTCAATGTAGAGAAAAGTAAAGTCTTAGGTAAGAAAAACCAAAAGCACGCATATAAACTGGGGAAAACCAGGCTTAATAGCAGTGACCATGAGAGGGATCTTGGAGTCTTAGTGGACAATCAGCTAAATATGAGCCAGTAGTATGCAGCGGCAGCGAAAAAAGCCAATGCAATCCTAAATTGCATTAACAGAGGGATACAATCAAGATCAAGTGACATACTAATACCATTCTATAAAGCCCAGTAAGACCACACCTAGATTACTGCATTCAGTTTTGGTTACCACACTATAAAAAAGATGTTGAGACTCTAGAAAAAGTGCAGAGGAGGGCAACCAGGATGATTAGGGGACTGGAGACTAAAACATATGAAGAATAGTTATATGAACTGGGCATGGCTAGTCTAGTGAAAAGAAGGACCAGGGGAGACATGATAGCTGTCTTCCAATACTTGAGGGGCTGCCACAGAGAGGAGGGGGTCAAGGTCTTTTCCAAAGCACCTGAAGGCCAGACAAGGAATAATGGATGGAAACTGACCAAGGAAAGATTCAACCTAGAAATGAGGAGGAACTTTCTGATAGTGAGAACAATCAACCAATGGAACAGCTTGCCTTTGGAAGTTGTGGGAGCTTCATCACTTAAGACTTTCAAGAAAAGATTGGACTGCCATTTGTCAGAAATGGTGTAAGGTCTCCTGCTTGAGCGGAGGGTTGGACTAGATAACCTATAAGGTCCCTTCCACCTCTGTTAATCTGTTATCTGAGTAAAAAGCAGGCAGGGCTGGATAAGTTGGTAGTGTATTGTCTCATTAAGCAGGCTAGCCAGCTTAGTTTAGGGGGTGGGATGCACCCCTAATTCCATGTTGGCATGGTGAACTCTTATTGTTGGTCATGTCTCCTCCCAACTAATGTGTGTATGTGTATTTGTGTATATATCCATATCTTTTCTCTGTATGTTCCTGTACATACATCAAAACATTTCTTCCTGGCCTCCCATATGTTGGATTAATTATAACTTGCCGGCTACTCTTAGCCCTATTCAACAGCCTGCTATTTCTCTTTCCTCCAACCTCCCACGAGGTCAGCTTCTGGCTCTCCAACAAACAACAGTTCTACAGTTTCTGGGCTCCTCAAGACTCCACACTTCCTCTACCTGTCTCCACCTGTCTCCCATTCCTTCCACATGATCTCATCAATCTCCCGTCTGGTAATTATGCTTCATTTTGATATATTTTGGCTGCCATGGGGAAAAAGAATAAGCAGGGAAGAGAAGGTATGCAACTTTGGCTGCTGGATCAAAAGACATAGCAGGAGTGTGTGTGAGGGAATTAAAAAGGGAAGAATTAGCTGATTTCCCTAGGACAGAGGTCTGCAACCTTAAACACTCAAAGAGCCATTTGGACCTGTTTTCCACAGAAAAGAAAACACCGGGAGCCACAAAACCCTTCCTGTGCTTGACTATTTCTTGAGTGGCCACAAAACTAGCATATGTAGTTGAATTAAATGTTCTGTTTTCTTCTGAAACTTTTCTTTTCTTGGATTTATCCATGGTTGGCCTACCGGGGGTTGAAAAGCTCAATAAATCGCGTACTGGCGGATGTCGCACATTGGCAGTTGTGATGCATATTTTGAGTGACAGGGAACCACATCAGAGGGGTGAAAGAGCCACATGAGGCTCCAGAGCTGCAGGGTGCTGACCCCTGCCCTAGGACAACCAGATCTATGACAACCAAAATCTGGGCAGTCTCTAAATGGCAGAAGAGCAATACAGAAAGATTGATCCCTCTGCTGGTCATCTGAAGTTTTGCCAGTCCTATTCTGCTGCAGCCCTCCTTCAGAAGAACAAACGTGTTTTCTCAACTTAGCCCACAACAAAGAAAAGGTCCACAAATTCTTCCTTTTGTGCATAACATGTAATTCTTTTTAAAATGACAAGTAAGATGCTATAACTTTTATACAAACTATAAATTAAACATTTACCAGCAATTCAAAGGACTTTTTCTTACCCAAAGGAAGGAGTAGGTTTCTATAGTGAGATAAGCTACAGCTTATTCCATATCCGAAACAATACTCCACTTGCATTGCTCTGGGTCCAACCAATCCCACTCCATAGTCCATAAACTATTCTGTACTTTGTGCTAAGGGACGCGGTAACTTAGTGGGTAAGACACTGAGCTTGTCGATCGAAAGGTCGGCAGTTTAGCGGTTCAAATCCCTAGTGCCGTGTAACAGGGTGAGCTCCCATTACTTGTCCCAGCTTCTGACAACCTAGCAGTTCGAAAGTTCATAAAAAATGCAAGTAGAAAAATAGGGACCACCTTTGGTGGGAAGGTAACAGCGTTCCGTGCGTCTTTGGCATTTAGTCATGCCGGCCACATGACCACTGTCCCCTACAGTTGAGATGAGCACTGCTCCCTAGGGTTGGGAATAACCAGCACATATGTATGAGGGGAACCTTTACCTTTACCTTACTTTGTGCTAATAGATATACACTGCAAAAATCCAAATGCTCAATAATGGTACTCCAGCTCTTTGCAGCCCAGAGTTGATAGCCCTAGCCAGGTTGTAACATGGTTTAGTTTTGGAACATGAGTTACTGTGTGAATCTGGCCTCTGTAGATGGTAAACCTGCTTCTGGCTAAGTGCAATATTACATTATCCAACGGTGGTTTACTCAACAAAGTATGACACAGCTTAGTGCAATATGTGAAACCACACGGATGATGATAAGATGAGCTTGCTGGTGCCAAAAGATCCCTGCTGATTTCAACATTACTGTTTAGAAACATGTTAGTGCTATGAATGTTCTGAAAGAATTGGTATGTGGACAATGCTTACTTCTGTTTAAAGATTTTGGACTGTGAAGAACCAGCAGAGAAGTTTTCATCACTTCGGCTTCCAGTCCCAGGGTAGAACATCATGCTGACCCTGGTGATGTAGGGTTTCTTGTTTTCCTCCCACTGTACGCCATGTTTGCTAGTATCATCTCCATCTTCTTCTTTTTGAAATTGTTCTTCAGCCTTCCAAGGAGGGCTTGCCCTTGGATAAAAAAAGAGCCATGAAATGTATGACTTGCTATCAATCCAGGTATTCTGACCTTCTTCAACCGAGTGCCCCTCAGCTGTTTTGGATTATGCAAGGAACTATCTTTTCTCAGTAGTTTCTCCCCATCCCATCCCATCCAACATGTTGAGCATGCTGGGGGTCCCATCATCCAAAGAGTGTCAATTGGAAGGGACTGGAAGACATGCCTTTTCTGGAGTAGCCCCTGTCCTTTGCAACATCCTTCCTTCAGAGAAGGATGGCCCCAGGTCTTTTTTATAAGGTTAAAAAAATCCAATTTCTTGGCTTTATTGACAATTATGATGATAATTTTCTTGGCAGCAGCATTTATTTATTCTGTACTGTTTGTAATTGTTTTAAAACTATTTGCCACTCAGAGACCCTTAGCTGAGATAGGCAGCTATAAAAATTAAATTAATTAATTAAAAACAAAATACTGTACTTTGGGTTTGCATAATCTTTGGGAAGAAATCCAGGAAAGTCAAACAAAAATCAGAATACACACCCTTAATGTAAGCTTGGCAAGAAGAAGGATCTCTGAACATTTGTAGGTAGCTGCCAATTTTCTGATTATGGATTCCTTTTTTAAAAAATTCATATGACCCCATTCCCAATTTTATTATTATTTAAATATACCGTATTTCTTTCCCACGTTTCACAGAGTAGGTTGGAAAATTCTATATTAGAATTGATTTTACTGAGAAACATAGAATCATAGAATCACAGGGTGGGAAGGGCCTTTGGAGGTCTTCTAGTCCAACTCTTTCCCAAATATATGAGCTAGAATTCCTTCAGAGGTTTAACAATATTTACCACTAATTAAATAGCTCAAGATTTTGCAATAAAGATTCAGTAACACATAGAATGAGATTTGCAAATATATACGCTAGATTCAGAAAAGATAGATCCTGGAATTAAATTGCTAACATCTGATGGGAGACAGAACAGGCAACATTGCTCTTAGACATTTTTTTGTTTATAACATTATCAAAAATAGGGCTAGACATATTATATATTGATAAAAGTAGAACAAGCTTTTACTAGCTCTTAAAAACATCAGGATATTTGGCTACCTTAAATGACTATTAAATAATATGTTGACCAGGAACCAATATTTAGAAGAAAATAGGAATCAACAAAATGATTCAAAACTGGGAAAGGAGTTTGCTACAGTTCTACATTGATATCTTTTAAAATGTATATGTAGAATATATATATATATATTGACAAATACTAGCCTATAAGTAATGGAACTGGACTTCAAACTGCTGAGAGACATATCAACCAGCTCAGATATGTTGATAATACTGCTTTCATAATGTAAAGAGAGGAAAACCCAAGGAATCCCTTACTAAATGTGAAAAAATGTTCAAAACCAGAGCTGTTAGAATTAAAACAATAACAACCTAATGTTGTATCTACAGGCAACGCCAATACAAACAGATGAAGGAGCAGAAGATTTTATGTTCCTAGGTTCAAAAATTCACAGAGAGTCTGTCAGTAGCCATGAAATAAAAAGACATCTATTATGAGACATTTAGACAAAATATTAAACTGCAGAGAAATCACATGGACCAAGGTACAGTCAAGGCAACGATTTTTCTAGTTGTAATAGCTGTGAAATCTGATGTATTTGAAAACCTGAAAGAAGAAAAATGGAAGCTTCTGAATTGTGGTGCTGGAGAAAATAGTTAAGAATATTTGGACCACACTCACAATTCATTACTAGTGTAAGTAAAACCATTGGAAGCATTAAGAATAAAACTAAAACTTAAAGGTTTGGGGCATGTAATACAAAACCAAGAGTCATTGGTGAAGATCCCATAACCTGGAACAATCGAAGACTATCAAAAAAGAAGCTGTCAAGGAATAAGATGGGCAAATATTATCATTGATGTCAGAAGGACAAGCTGACGAACTCATAGAAGCCGTTATGAACAGATAATGCTAGTGAAGTGAACAACAACAACAAAATATAAATCGATTTTTTAAAAAAAATATATCTTAATGACCTTAACAATGTCAGTATCATGCCTAGAATGTTTTATAAATAGGTACTGTGAATGCTCTCGGTCTGTCTGTCTATCATCTATCATCTATCATCTATCATCTATCATCTATCATCTATCATCTATCATCTATCATCTATCATCTATCATCTATCATCTATCATCTATCAATATATATCCGTGATGGGGAACCTATGGCACGCGTGCCCAAAGTGGCACACAAAGCCATGTCATCTGGCACGTGCAGCCTTGCCTGTCTGTCTTCTAGGTTTCTGATGCGCATGTGTGCGCAATGATCAACTGTCCTTCGCACTCAGGGCAGTGCCAAAAACCAGTGTGCGCATGCACGCCGGCCAGCTGATTGTCGGGTGCCCATGCGCGTCAGTACTCAGAAGTTCGTCTTTTCCAGAATGTGAACCCTTCATGCACGCGGCAGTGGCGAAAACCAGCCTGCACATGCGCGCCAACCAGATGATTTTTGGGTGTGTATGCGTGCTAGAACCCAGAACTTCGGCTTTTCTGGAGTACAGCCCCAATGAGCACGATCTTTTTGGCACTTGGCATTATCTCTGTCTGCATTTGATATCCTTCTGACTTCACTATTTATTGCATTCCAACATGCTGTGTGCATTATTATCTCACAGTCTATCTCTTCCTGTGCCTGTTAAGTTATTTATTTTATTTATTTATTTTATAAAATTTGTATGCCACACTATCTCCAAGGACTCAGGGCGGCTCACAATGACAATCGACCAAGCGACTGTTAAAAACAACAAATACACATAAAAATGTAAAAAGTATTTTTAAAAATTAAAATATACTACCCTATCAGTCCAGGCCAGGGGACATAAATAACCAGGTTTTCAATTCATGGCGGAAGGTATGGAGGTCAGGGGCCAACCGGAGCCCCAAGGGAATTTGATTCCAAAGAGTGGGGGCGTTCACAGAGAAGGCTCTACCCCTGGGGGTCGCCAGCCGACATTGTCTGGCCGACGGCACCCTGAGTAGGCCCTCTCTGTGAGAGCGTACCGGGCGATGGGAAGTTGACACTGGTTGCAGGTGGTCTGACAAATAACCTGGATGTAAGCCATGAAGGGCTTTATAGGTTAACACCAGCACCTTGAATCTCACTCGGAGGGCAACCAGCAACCAATGCAAGCCACGCAGGAGTGGTGTAATATGGGAGTATCGGGTCCCTCCTGCAACAACCTGCGGGCCGCATTCTGCACCAGCTGAAGCCTCCGGGTGGTCCTCAGGGGCAGCCCCAGGTAGAGAGCATTGCAGCAGTTGATCCGGGAGGTGACTAGCGCATGAGTGACTGTGTGTAGGGCATCTCATTCCAAGTATGGGCGCAACTGGCGCACCAGGCCAGTTTATGACATTGGTGGATAAAGTGCAACCTCTTTAACGCCACACTTTTGGGTTTTTTCTCAGAGGCCAGAAAGGCCAGAAAGGCAACCAAACTATAACAGAAAATCTGTGAAAACTAAGGCAGGATTTCCCAGGATTTCTGCTACGAAATACAAGTTTAAATTTTGATTGTTTGCTGGACTCAATCAGCCTTCAAATTCTAGCCTTGCCAACTTACCTCCCACCATTTTAACCCCAACCCACTCACCTTTCAACCCCACCTGCAAAAGTGTAGTTGCTTAAGCCAAAAGGCTGCCTGACCAGGTGTGCTATAATAAAAAAAGTAGAGTGCTATAAAGTTCTTACTACATGGTAAGGTACAATATCTTTGACTTTGCGTAGGAACACTGGCAATCCCAGATATATTCTATGAATTTTCAGTGGTTAGCTTTCAACTATTGCTTTGGGAACCCTAACAATACCAGACGCATCTTACACATTCTTTAAAATGCCAGAGTAAACCAATGAGTTGACAACTGCAAAATGTACAGCATAATCACCGTAACTAAGCATATTCGAAAATCTCTTTAGGCTGCAATCTGATAATTGCTGAACTAAGTTGTCTCCCATTTTTATTTCCTGTAGGTAGCAAGTGAAAAACAAGGATTATCTTTACATAATTGTTGCAAAGGCAGACTCTCTGAGGCATCATTTTTTTTAAAAAAAGTCACACAGTCTCGAGATATTCATCTTGTTATAGAAATAGAAATAAAATCTGTTTAAAAAATAGTTTGTATGGAATCTTCTTTCCCCTCCCCATCATTTGCCATAGGACCCAAAACCCCAAATAACTTCTGGGTTTGTGCTTCTCCCAAATAGTATTCCTTTTATCCCCTTTAACTCACATTTTATGGCTGCTGTAGCCACCTGCAGGGGATGCACTAGAGGCTTTGTGATGCAAGTCCCATTGCTTGTGTCTCTGTCCCAGAGTCCTAGGAAGGTCTTTGTTGAGGTCACCATGGTAACGTAAGAAAAGGGAAGGGGGACCAATGAAATCTGTAGCAAGGAAGGAGACTGGAAGAACCCTATTAGAAGGGGTTTAGGCCCTCCTGGGAAGCAAAATCCACAGGAGGAATTAACTCTTGAGCTGTTGGGCTGATTGAACCATTGGTAAGTAAACGACACTGGGGAATTATTAGTTCTTGCTCATATTGTTGTCCTACATGTAACCATCCTGGTTTCCAGATTTATGAAGCGTAGAGACAATCATTTGCTTCATTTCGGTCTTCCCTCAAGACCTAGGTTTGCATGCAGTGGGCATGCAAGTGCCCTCAGCTTCATATATGACGAAATGGTACCATGAGCATTAAAAAGATGCAACTGCTATACCTGTGGGCTCATTCACACGCGTAAAAGTTTGACCAAATGTGTGGTAAATGTGAATGCCTTAATCCAGTGAGGGGAGGTATCCTAGAAAAGAAAGAGGCTTTCATATTTTAATGTATTTATAACTATTTTAGTAAAGTGTAATAATGTACTAAAGGTATGGTAAGTACTATAAGAATTCATTATACTACAGAAACATTTTAGAAAGTAATATATGGGTTTCTTTATAAATATTTGGGGATGAGGTAAAATTTATCCACTCAGGGATTCCAAAGAACTTCAAAAGAGCCTCTCTAACTAGTAGGAATGGCTGATATATTTTGAGGCAGAAGATCCAGTCTTCCCATTCATTAATGGGATCTGTGTGGCTATGATATATTTCAAAACAAAAATATCAACACAAGTTGCAGCTGCTATAAAAATTGGCAAATTCCATGCTTAGAATTAATACATGGAAGCATGGAAAATAATACAGCCAGGATAGCAATGACATTGTATAAATCTATGGAGCGGCAATATTTGGAGTACTGTCTTTGTTTCAATCACTCAAAGTGATGGAAAAAGTTTAAAGCATTGCAACCAAAATAATGAAAATACTTCCTTGTGAGGATAGAGTTCAGCCTGAGGCTTTTTAACTTGAAGGAAAGGTAGGCAAAAGAGGCACAATACAATGTGTAACAAACACATGACTGATGGATTGAGGACTATGAAGTTGGTATTGACTCCCAGCGACATTAAAATGTGTTTCCAGAAATGTCTTTCTCACTTTCATAATGTCAGAACTTACCTACTTCCCACCTGCCATTCATACCAAAGACTAAGGATGTCTGAGGGTTCACAAAGGGCAGAAGAAGGTAGCAGACCTTAAAACAATACAAGAAAGAAAGAAAGAAAGTGTTAAACTATTTTTCTCAGAATAAGAGGAGCATATCAAGGCTACTAAAATGGGGTTCTTCCTACAGTATTTACATGGATGGAATTTTTCAGTTAGACCATTTTTGCTTAATCAAAGCTGGTTTAAGAACAAGCTTGGAACAGCCTTCAAATGCTACTGGGCTAGATTCCCAAGGTAAATATTTTTGCTGAGCTTGCAAGGGAGAGGTCATATTGATAAAGCAGCCAAGGTAACACATTATTGAGAGTTAGTTGTTCAAAGTAGCAGTATAGGTCTGTAGCCTATGTTGCAAATTCAATAAAATCAGACTAAATTTGTTTTTAAAAATGAATTATTCCTATACTTATTTAATCGTTTCCTCATTAGTTCATATAATGAATGCTGTGCCAATATGACATATATTGATTTACCATCTCTCCCTATTACCTAGTTTAGACTCTATCCCTTCTATATTCAGGCATTCTACTAGATGCATTTGCATAACATGCTGCTGTTCACTTTGCTTGTCAAAGTGAATAATATGTACTGTTATCCTGTCCCCCCCTCATGTGGCTTAAAATGGCTTTACTGTGGTTAAAGAGGTTGTCCAGACGCAGACTACTAGGTCAATTACCATTAGTTAAATGTGCAAGCCACGATGTTACAATGTTTCCCATATTTTCAAATGATCACAATTTACTGCCTCTTCCTTGTCCTCTAATTACCACCAGCCTTCCCTATTTGCATTTTATTGCAAACCTCTAGAATCCGCCCCTTCTAATTCTGTATCCGACCACTTTCAATCTGGCTGCTACTTCAGTAATTCATTAAAACTTTTGCAAGCACTATAGTATTACTAAAGAGTTCTCTTTTGAATACACAGTTCTCTTTTCCTTTCAGTGGAGTTGATAATTCTCTTGCACATATTTTTTTTTTGCCCTGGAGCATCTTTTGTTTAGTTCTATGCCTTCAAGTTATGTTAAGAGGACAACTTCCAGAATTTCTAGACATCTCGGCTGTTGGCTTGATGCATCTATAGGGACTGTGATAGGAAAGACCTTTGGAGAATTTCTGTGATTGTGATCTCAGTTAATTGTTCACAGATTGAGTTGACTCTCTGGTGATTTTGTTTCAGGAATCCCTTTGTCCTTTGCTTCTCTTTTACTATCCACATATTGACTTTCATCTCTTCACTTCTCATGGTGTTCAGTATGACTTGTTTCTAATAGGAAGCTTTATCTTCTTTCTTGTAACATCTTGTGTTTCTTTTTAAGGATCCTTTCCTTTATGCTTCTTTGTGTTTTTGCATCCTGCAAAAGGTTTAGGGCCTTGGGTGGCTTTGGTTTTTTCACTTTCTCTGAGTATCCCCTGCTCAGTCTATTACTACATTGTTCTGACCTAGGTTTCCTTAGACAGTATACAGCACAAACGTAGTCCCAGCAAACCACAGATGTCTGTGAATTATTGTCATTCCCAGTCGAAAAGCTTATCAAACAGTCTTGCAGGGGGGTGTTTACAAACACTCACCTTATCTCCCTTGGAATGCTGCCAGAGAACTAATTGCCACATGCAGGGAAAGGCCAAACTTAGCACAGAGTCAAACGGAACTTTTCCACAGCTTTTACGGACCAGATGAACTAATTTCTTCCTGCAAAAGATCACATCCCTTTTGCTTCTCTTTTATGTCTTATGGGATGGGTCAATCATCTCTAAGCCTTACTCCCAAATCAACCCTGTTTTCTTAATTGTTCCTGTCTCCTGGCAGCTCTGTGCATGTGCACACTGGGAACAGGCTCACGCTGTTCTTCTGCCTCGCTGATGTAAGACTCTGGAGACTCCGGAGGCAGCAAATAACTACCAGATGGCCTTGGCCCCCTCTCTGCCTCCAACTCAGAGCCATCGTCTGAGCCTTCCCCAGACTCCAGGACTGGCCCATGATCCTCCCAACCACCTCACTGTCTGTGGCCGCTGATGGGCCACAACATACATTGTATTATTTCTTCCTTTGAACACTTACAGAAAGACAGAAGTACTTCTTCGTACTTTGTGGGAAATGAACAGAGCATGGTCAAAAAATTGCCATGCTTCTAGGAGCTAGTTTAATGCAGCAGTTAAGATGAAGGACTTGAAACTAAGAATCTGTGAATTCTAGTCCTATGGAAGCTGTCGTTCTCAGCATCAATCTACCTCACAGGGTTGTTGTTGTGGGGAAAACAGAGGAGGCAACCTGATGCCTTGAGTGGTACAAAATAAAAGCACCTAATACATGAATAAAAATATTTCTGTTACAACTTTATTACAGAGGATGCTAGTTTGGCCTAGTGGTTAAGGCACCCGGCTAGCAATTGGGAGCTTGAGTTCTAATTCTGCCTTAGGTATAAGAGCCAGCTGATTGACTTTGGGCCAGTTACTTTGTCTCACTCTGCCCAACCCACCTCACAGCTTTGTTGTGGGAAAAATAGGAGGAGGTAGGAGTATTAGATATGTTTGCCAACTTGAGTTGTTTATAAAAAT
Organism: Ptyas mucosa; assembly: GCA_012654045.1. NCBI lineage: Eukaryota > Metazoa > Chordata > Lepidosauria > Squamata > Colubridae > Ptyas > Ptyas mucosa. Next base: position 4,450 of record WNWU01014414.1, on the reverse strand, counting down.
AATAAAGATGGCATACATACATACATACATACCTTGGCATACCTTGCAATGTTTGTAGAATATGCAAAACAACTGTGTGCCATTCATTTCATATTTGCTTGAAATTGGACTTTGTCAGTATAGAAACAGCCTAATTTCAAACATCTAGCCACAGCACAGATTTATTGGTTTGTAAGTTTTTTTCTTGCCATCTGTTCCTCTGCTATGAAATTTGTTACTTGCTACCACGTGGTCTTGGCTGATCTTGAAAAAAGTTAATGAGGGTCAGATCCAGGTAGCACTTTGAAAAGAGATAGCCAGCTGGTTTCTGTTACATTGAAAAACTGAAAAGAAAAAAAAACATCTAGGAAGAAGATGATGGTAAGGAGTCCATTAGAGGGGTGTGTGTGTGTGTGTGTGTGTGTGTGTGTGTGTGTGTGTGTGAAAAATCAAGATGATGGTTGCAACAGTGTGATTGAAACCCTTTATATGCATACCGTTATGCACATTAAAAAGGAGCAGGGCTTTGATTCTGCTATTGCAACCACCTCCTGCAGATGCCTGGGGTGCTGGCAAACTATTTCCATATAAAATAACTGCTAAGGATACCATATGGACTACATCCAGGTACAATTAGATTTGGGACTTGATTCCAGAGAGCTTTTACCTTTCATTCCTCTGGTATATGTGGTCTGTAAATGTCCAAATACAGTGTACCAGGAAAAGAAAAGGGTTTGATTTTGAAATGACATCACAAATTGCTGGTTCAGGTTTAAATTAATTTTCATGCCATGCTATATGGTTCAACAATGATCTCTTTGCTAAACCACAATTGGATAGGTTCCCAGAATAGAAACCACAATGTGTGGGTTCATGTATCACCTTAGCCAAAATCAAACAACCAGGTTATGGCTTAATGCAAGGTAAACCTACACGTTTTAGAAATTGCCCATCAGAATGCCTTAGGTTGTTTTCCAGAATTTGTATGGGTAAAGATAATCCCCAAGACTCCTTCTACCTTATTCTTCTTTTATTTAGTATTTTCTGATCTTTATCTTCTTAGCTGAACTTCGAAGGCCTGTTGATCTAATGTTAAGGTTTAACTTTGCCTCTTTATACCTCTTTCCTTTAATCTTAGAAAAGAAAATACAACAAAGCATATTTGCAGCAAGTTGTCATTTGCTTCACATCTGACTTGAATGCTACTTTATCCCCTTTTGTGTTTACAACAATGGAGCATTAAGCGTCCCTTTAACGATCACAGATTTCCACATTAATAATTGGAGTTGGTTACGCAGTGCCTAGGAATTCAATGCAATCTTAATGGGGAATCTTAACTCTTGGGTGTATTGTTATTTATTTAAATAAGACAAATGTGATGTTAGATTTGTAGGAGGTGAGTAATTACAGTACATTTGTACAGCACATTCTTCATCTCTTCTATATAATGAGCCAAGAAAGCTGGCATTTAGCCTTCTAAAAATATCAGTGTTATTTTCTTTTTTCCTTGTTGCAAATAAATGCTAAAGAATGTAGAAGCAGATATGCATTACTCTATTCTAAACACGGCACCAAGAGAGGCAATATCTTTATAAGCCAATTGCTTCTGTAGAAAATTGCTGCAAGCTTTCAAGTTTCAAGAACTCTTCATCAGGCAAAGAGAGAGGGAGGGAGGGAGGGAGGAAAATGCCAGATTGCATGTTTAAATGAATTGATGCAGAGTCTTCAGATACGCAAATTACTCATGGATCTGGAGCCCACTAAATTGGGGGCAGGAGTTGTTTTTGCTTGGAATTCAGAATGTCTTTCTTACATGCATACAAACACACACATGCACACAGAAGCACCCCAATCTATTTGAACACTCTTTCCCATAGACTGAAAGGTAAATAGAAATTAAAATAATTAAGAATTATCTAGAATTGCAGTGCTCATTCATCTGTACACTATTCAAACCACAATGGCTGGGTTCACACATTCTCTACCTTGCTTATGCAATATACTAAGTCCAAACAACATAAAACACATTATGGCTTAGTGTGTTGTTCTATTCGTTATTCACTACAGGTATTTACTGCTGGTTGTAATTAGACAACACAGCTTTTTTTTTTTTTAAATAGTGAGATAGAACTGTGAAGTTAAATTTGGCTACTTAACTCTTATCGCAGTCCAAAGATTTCAGTTTCACTCTGGCTGCAATCCACTTCCCATGATTCTATTCAATTTCAGTAATGGCAATTAAGGTGATGTGTAATATAGGCTTATATTTTCCTTTGTCACTTAGCACTTTACCCCTGGAGAAAGAGTGATGTGTTTTGTTCCTTTTTAACATTATCCAGACATTTTGTTATCTTATGACTGCAGAGGAAAGAACACTCAGTGCTTTTCATGTAAGTAAAGCTATTTTACTCTTGCTCATCCGATATAAACAAAACTTATGAATTGCTTATAAAAGTAATCTTCTCTTAGCTGGAAATTAAATGAACAGCAGCATTATTCTTTCCTTCCATATATTTTAAATGTGCATAAAATAGCATAAAACATGTGGAGTGATATTTAGAAAATTAGAACACAAAATCCAAGTTTCACGTCATATTTTGATTCATTTTGTTGTGGTAAACTAAAATGAGTTTGCTGATTTTTTTTTTAAATGCCTTCATAAGACATATGTAGATATTTATTTGCGGGCAAGGCTTTGGGTTTTGATGCAGAATTTTAAAAAATTCTGCCCTGCTTGGATAAAATAAGTCAAAACAAACTGTAATGAAAAAGGTGTTTTCCAATCAAAAGTTTGCACTGTTCAATTTGTGTCATGCACAGATTTGTTCTTTCTTCCTTGTGTCCAGACTTTTAGAGTTCCCAATTACATTTTTTTGCTTAGTCTTCTGACATATACAATATAAATGTATATTGCAGTATCCTTTTAATATTTTATCCCATTTTAACATATTTTTTCACACTCTATTTGAATGCAGAAGAACCTTGCAGTGATCAGTTTCTTCTACTGGAGCTGTTTTGGGAGAGTTGGTATAGCTGTGTAACTTGTTTTTGATGGATGATTTTTTTAAAAAGGCATTTCTAATACACTTCACTTTGTGTCAATTGTGTTCTAACCTTCTTGCAACTGGATATACCAATGCACTGAATGGTTTGTACCATTGTTTTTTTTAAAAAACAGAAAGGTTTTTTTACTTAAGTTTTCACTGTTTGCGAATACTCCAGTTTGACAAAATTATAGCATCTGATGACCTTGATTGATCTCAAGCAAAGGTCAGACCCAGTTAGCAGTTGGATGAGAAACTATTAGGAAATTTTAGGCTGCCGGCTACACTGCAAACTTCCCAAGAAAGCAACGGCAGTTTATTATTGACAAGATAACTGTCTTAATTATGGCTGTGGCATCTCACAAGTCAAGTAGTCTTTATCTATAATACTTTACCAGAGATTCCACATCTGTATTGGTTGATTATAAACTTGTGAACAATGTACAAATTTCCTTTGCTAAATAGATATAACTTCCAAGCAATTAGCCATGCAAACTGTTTCAATTTATAAGAAAGGTTGTTTGCTAGCAATCCATCATATGCTACAAATTGGATATTTGGCTGGTAGGACAATTAAACATATGCATATTAAGAGTAACTATTCAAATTTTGTTTTCGCTACTGAGTTAGTTGCTTAGATGCAAACCTTATTCTCTGAATTATCTCTGACTAATAAGCTTGGGAGAGATAAAAGGGACATCTGCTATAAAAATCTGCTAATCAGTTAAATTACCACTGTCGTTTAAGATACCTTTGTCTTGTGTTTTCTTAATAATGGAAACCTAGCACCTAATTATTTAGTTTAGCTGAATAATTTCCATTGAAATAACACTATCAGTCAGAGACAGGGAAAAAAAACCCAGCAGAATCATCTGCGGTAGCATGTTATAAACCAATGAATTTAGTACTGTATAGCATTGGTTTTCATGGACTGTGTTCCCAATACATTATACACAAAAATATGTATACTTTTTAAAGCACAGAAATAATTAACAACCTGTTCTATATTCTCCCCAGTACAGGGAATAATGGTCTTAAATTAGAAAGGCAAATTCTGGTCGGATGGGAAGAGGTTGATAGTAGAACCCATTATATAAAGGTGGTATTCTCTGCTCTTTGGAAATCTTCAAACAGAAACTAGGGAGCCATCTACCCAAGATACTTTAAGGTAGGTTCATGCACAGAGTAGGGACTTGGCTTAGTATCCTATATCCCAGCTGTAAGAGTAAAGGTTACAGCGCCATTAAAATATTTTTTTCTATTGGTGCTTGCTCTATATAATCCTTGCTTTTTAAAAGTCCTGTCCAGAGATGATATTCAGCAGGTTCTGACCAGTTCTGGAGAACCAGTAGCGGAAATTTTGAGTAGTTCGGAGAACCAGTAAATACCACCTCTGACAAGCCCCACCTCCATCTATTCTCTGCCTC